>JAZHYW010066414.1:0-16827 GCA_037355805.1 Ixodes ricinus
GGTTATCGCCCTTGCCTCCCACGCAAAGAGCCAGGGTTCGATTCCCGGGAGTTACGCGTCGTTTTACGACTCTTGCAGTGTAATGTTCTGGTGAATTCGAGAACTCTGTCGCCTGTCGAGGTGCGAATGTTCTAGTCGCCGGAGCCTTCTAGGTCGATTATTCCAGAAGTCAACGCGATTACATAGGGGCTTCCGCGTGGCGATCTGCAGTCAGTTTCCGCCTCGATCCTGCGGTTCGCCGACATCGAAGCCTGCGACGCTCTCCTGTTATCTTCTGTTTCTTTTTTAGTTTGGGTACAAGTTCGCCCCATTAAACGTTTAGTTTACTTTAGTTTTCTTTTCGTTGCCACACGGTCATTCGTGACATTTTGGTACACGGTCGGAAGGTAACGACCATGCTGGACGCGATGCTGCCCCATGAGCCAGCTGACAATGAGAGCGACGACGACCAGGTGTTTGCTCAACGGGCCGGAAGAAGTCCGCCAGCTCGCTCGACTCCTGATTCAAAACCAGCAACGCGTCGACGCGGGCCGCTACAACCTTCGTCGCAGGGATGTCCACTTCCAGCCCGGAGACAGGGTGTGGGCGTGGACGCCCATCCGTCGCCGCGCCCTCAGTGAGAAACTGCTTAAACGGTACTTTGACCATACAAGGTACTTCGTCGCCTCGGGGAGCTGAACTACGAGGTGATGCCCGACGGAACAAGAACCTCATCACGCCGCCCACCACGACCTGAAGTCGTCCACGTCCGTGCGCCTGAAGCCGCACTCACGCTCGATAGGACTGTGGAGCCTTGCGTGTTTCAAATAACTCTTTAGTTTGCCGTCCTTTTTATGTGCTTTGTTTTGTTTTGTGCTGCATCGGGGCGATGTACTTTTTAAGGGGAGTAATGCCGCGCGCCAAGTAGGCAGCGCGGCCGTGGCCTAACGGTTATCGCCCTTGCCTCCCACGCAAAGAGCCAGGGTTCGATTCCCGGGAGTTACGCGTCGTTTTATTTATTCTTGCAGTGTAATGTTCTGGTGAATTCGAGAACTCTGTCGCCTGTTCGAGGTGCGAATGTTCTAGTCGCCGAACCTTCTAGGTCGATTATTCCAGAAGTCAACGCGATTACATAAGGGGCTCCGCGTGGCGATCTGCAGTCAGTCTCGCCCCAGCGCTCGATCCTGCGGTTTCGCCGACATCGACGCCCGCGACGCTCTCCTGTTATCTTCTGTTTCCTTTTTAGTTTGGGCACAAGTTCGCCCCATTAAACGTTTAGTTTACTTCAGTTTTCGTTGCCACATCACTTGTCATTCGTGACATTTTGGTGGAGGTGCTGGGTACCATCGTATGCCCGTAAAGCGTACCCCTACGAAGACACGCCGCCCGAGTGAGGTGCTCAGCCCCGGAAGGCTACCCTTCGCCGAAGACGCCGAAGCCCGAAGAAGCCGCCGGACCAGAGGTCAGTCCCCCGAATTGGGTCTCTTGCCCGAGAACCGGAGGAAGAAAATACCGACCATGACCACCGCACCCGTCGTCATCCTGCCCGTCACTCCCCGCACTCCGACGACCTTTCACGGCGAAGCCCACGAGGATATCGAAGACTGGCTGCAGCATTACGAACGTGTAGCTCGCCACAACGGATGGACGGCTGAGCAGCGCCTCCAGAACCTGTACTTCTCGCTGGAGGGCACCTCGAGGCACTGGTTTGAAAACCACGAAGCCTCCTTTACTACATGGGAGTCCTGCGTCGCCGAACTGAAGCGGACGTTCCTTAACCACCACCGTCGCCAGCGAGCAGAGGACCTACTTCAAGCAAGGGTGCAGGGCCCCAACGAAAGCGTGACCAGCTTTGTTGAGGATGTCCTGCGGCTAAGTGCCCGAGCCGATCCGGAGGCCGCCGAGGAAAAGAAACTTCGAGTCCTAATGCGTGGCGTCAAGGCAGAAATTTTCGGAGGCCTGGTCCGCAATCCCCCGACGACCGTCGATGCTTTTGTGAGTGAAGCCACCAACATCGAGCGCGCACTGACGGCCCGAGCAAGCCACTACCACCGAATCGCCGGCGCGCCTGCTGCTACAACTGTCGCTGCATCCCTTCTGGACCTGAATACCAGCGGATCCGACAGCCTTCGGGAGATCGTTCGTGAAGTCGTCCGGGAAGAACTCCGCAAGATACTTCCCGCTGCGGATCGCCGGTCCTCACTGTCGCTCGCCGAGGTCGTCCGAGAGGAAGTTCACCGAGCCTTCCAACCTGAGGTTCCGATCAACACGACGACGCCAGAGGAACCGACTTTGAGCTACGCCGCCATGGCCCGACGACCGCCGCAAGCTAACCGCCAGGCCACGGCGCCACCCCGACGAGACCCTCCGATGCCACAGTATCCTCGACGCCAGGAAGGACAAGTCCAGGACGTCCGCCCGGAGCAACCCTCGCCGAGGAAGACCGACGTGTGGCGAACGGCCGACCGACGCCCGCTCTGCTACCACTGCGGGGAAGCCGCTCTGCTACCACTGCGGGGAGGGGGCTCAGGACTCGTCAAGCTGCACAAATGCAGCTTTTTTTCTCAGTCCCCTTCCATCATGTACTTGTACTTGATGGAGAAATAAACATTATTATTATTATTATATATCGACGAGCTGCCCCTACCGTCGACTTGGGCTGCGTGGTTTCCACCTCGAACGACCCACGCCCGAGGTACGGCGAACGCCCTCGCGATACTTTGGCATCTGGTTGTGAAAGGTCGTCGGAGTGCGGGAAGTGACGGGCAGGATGACGACGGGTGCGGTGGTCATGGTCGGTATTTTCTTCCTCCGGTTCTCGGGCAAGAGACCCAATTCGGGGGACTGACCTCTGGTCCGGCGGCTTCTTCGGGCTTCGGCGTCTTCGGCGAAGGGTAGCCTTCCGGGGCTGAGCACCTCACTCGGACGGCGTGTCTTCGTAGGGGTACGCTTTACGGGCATACGATGGTACCCAGCACCTCCACCAAAATGTCACGAATGACAAGTGATGTGGCAACGAAAATTGAAGTAAACTAAACGTTTAATGGGGCGAACTTGTGCCCAAACTAAAAAGGAAACAGAAGATAACAGGAGAGCGTCGCGGGCTTCGATGTCCGCGAAACCGCAGGATCGAGCGCTGGGGGAAACTGACTGCAGATCGCCACGCGGAGCCCCTATGTAATCGCGTTGACTACTGGAATAATCGACCTAGAAGGCTCGGCGACTAGAACATTCGCACCTCGACAGGCGACAGAGTTCTCGAATTCACCAGAACATTACACTGCAAGAATAAATAAAACGACGATTAACTCCCGGGAATCGAACCCTGGCTCTATTGCGTGGGAGGCAAGGGCGATAACCGTTAGGCTATGGCCGCGCTGCCTACTTGGCGCGCAGCATATATATATATATATATATATATATATATATAATATATATATATATATATATATATATATATATATATATATATTATATATATATATATATATATAATATATATATATATATATATATTATAAGTTATAAGTGATTTTCTGAAAATTTCAATGGGAAAATGGCGGCCGACGGTGTTTTCGAAGCGCATGGGGCTCTATGGCATTAGAAATCGAAAACGGGCAAAAATGGGCTCTATTTTCACATTGAAATTTTTCAGAAAATCACTTATAACTTTTGATTAAGTAATCGGATCGGGCTGAAACTTTGGCATCTGGTTGTGACCTCTAGCGCTACCTTTGGGCGGAGAATGAGCGTTCGGCGATGCCTAGTTTATTTTTGCGGTAAAAAGACCGTGTAAATTTTCTTTGTGACACCCTATATATATAAAAAAACATAGCGGGCTTTTTGCGCATATAATGTTCGGATAGTACGTTGGAAGTACCTGCTCAGTTTGAATAAAAGCACAAACCTAATATAACCAACTGATCCATAGCAACTGTTGCAAGCAATGTCCGTAACTATAAGGAATGGTCAATTTAATTTTTATATCAGTGCCAAATTCCGCAAATGATTTTTTTTTTGTAATTTGGCACAAATTGGCAACATTGCATGATAGCAAGGCTTTGAGTGATACTAAGTTAAGAACTCAGTGTTCAGATATTATAATATTTCAGACCTCGTCTTGCTGTGTTGATATACAGGGTGCTGAATAAGCTAGGCTACGCATGTCATTGCATGTCAAGTATAGGGGCTTTGAGAGTACGACAAATTAAATAAGACCCCTTGTCTAAGCTGAAGGAGGGGATCGCCTTATTCTTGTCTACTGGATAATACTAGAATGATGTATAGAGCCAAGCAATGTTTCATGGTTTATTCGACACTGATGAAAACATGAGTTCACGTGGTATCACAAAAAATACAGTTTTCCAGAAACTGGAGTCGCTGCTTCTCGTACTGTATTGCTTTCGCTCTATTTCCGAAAGAAGACCGGCGGAGTGAGTAGGGAAATACTAGGGAAGACGTCTGGGGAGAAACGAACCGTGGGGACGATGGGACGCGCGGCGCTTGCGTGCAGCTTGATCTCGGTCGGGATTCAGTGCGAGCATTCCGGCTGCCGCGACCTGTACGCCTTCTTGCTTGGCACCAGCCGAAAGCCGCTCCCTTTCATTGGCGCTCTGCAGGTGAGTTCGGGCAAAGCCACGCAGTGGGGCGTGCACTTCATAGCGCCCATTTCTTCCCTTGCGGGAACGACCTGTCGGATCTTGTAGTTGCTGTCCAATTTCAGCATTTGTAGGAATTTTACGTTATTTTTATTTTACATAGTTTCAAACATGCTTATTAAGAGTAAGCAAGCTGCATGCTTGAGGATATGTTAAATTTGCCGATGATACTTTTTATTTGACTCTTTTAGACAATGGCAAGCGGGACCGGGTCTTCGGGATTTATTTTTCAGAACACGAGGGAATAATAGTAATAGTAATAGTAATATATTAATTAAGGAATCAGGATGCGGCAGAGTTCTTGTCGGACTGGTCAAAGCCAGTTAGGGCTTGTAAGACCAGGTCCAGCATTATGGCAGAAAAAATTGCATAATGCGAAGCAAAGAAAGAAATAGAATGTTTACAGAGATCAACTGTTATTTATTATTTATTTATTGAAAGTACCCTCAGGGCCCGAAGGCATTACAGAGGGGAGAGCACATACATGAAACAAAGATAGTAAAATAGTAACAAGTCAACAATATTAAATATACAACAAACAAAGGAAAAAACAACAGGTCATGGGTCACTGCTAAAATAGTTAGTGATGGAATTTCTAAACAGGTTAGTATCAGTTATAGTAGCAATCAACCCTGGGAGGTGGTTCCATTCCTCAGCTGTGCGGGGTAAAAAGAATATTGGAATGTTCTGGTAAATGAACTTGGAACTCCAACTTTGTGCTGATGGTCAAGACGGGATGAAATGTGAAAGGGAGGATAATCATCTGATTGCGTAGCAGAGGATTATGAAATTACATTTTATGAAATAGACATAGGCGTGAAATTTTACGTCGCAAGGAGAGAAGTGGTAAACATAAACTATTTTTCATCGATGTGACACTAGCAGTACGATGGTAGTTGGAAAGAATGAAACGAGCTGACCTATTCTGAATGGATTCCAATGCAGTGATTAGAGTATCTTGACCGGGATCCCAGATGGAAGCTGCATATTCTAATTTAGGCCTGATTAATGTTTTTAAGAGGATCAATTTTAGTGAAAGAGGTGCCAATGAAAAGTTGCGTTTTAAGTAGCCCAACATGCAGTTAGCACGTGAAGTAACATACTGAATATGGGGTTTCTATGAAAGGTTATTTGTTAAGTGAACACCAAGGTACTTGTACGTTGCCACTTGCTCCAAAATGTTGCCATCTAGGTGGTAAGAGGGACTGTTGTTAGGTTTACGGGACACTCTCATGTGTTTGCATTTACTAGTGTTTAGTTTCATTAGTCATAATTCACACCAACGAGAGACAGAGTTAATATCGGACTGAAGTGCAGACAGGTCAGAATCGTGACAGATTTCACGGTAAATTACACAGTCATCGGCGAAGAGACAAACGGATGAAGACACATTAATGGGAAGATCGTTAATATAAATTAAAAATAGTAGTGGGCCTCAAACAGACCCTTGAGGAACTCCAGAATTCACAGACACAGGTGGAGAGTTTTCGTTGTTAATTGTTACAAATTGTGAACGGTTATTCAGAAAAGACCGAATCCATGATAGAACGTTAGGGTCAATGTTAAGTTTTGCAAGTTTTAGAAGTAATAGCTCGTGCCACACCTTATCGAATGCCTTGGCGAAGTCTAAGAAAATGCAGTCCACCTGGGAGCCTCGGTCAAGAATAGAATGAATGTCATGAGTGAAGGATAGGAGCTGAGTTTCACAAGATAATGGTTTACAAAATCCGTGCTGTGCTTCAGTGAAGAAATTATTCGACTCTAGGAAATGTATGAGTTGGGAAAAGATAACGTGTTTCAGAAGTTTACATGGTATGCTTGTTAATGAAATGGGACGATAGTTCTTAGGGGAATGTTTATCGCCACCTTTCGGAATTGGAACCACCTTCCCCACTCGCCAATCACAAGGTAAAATACCATCTTGCGGCGACTGTTCAAACAATTTGGAAAGAATAAGAAACGAGTATAACTTAGTGTTTTTCAAAAACTTGGAATTAATACCGTCCACTCCTGATGAGGATGATAACTTCAGTTTATCTATAATTTTTGCAATACCAGCGGGATCAACAAAGATAGCATCTATTGGCAGATAACAGGCACAGTTCATCGAAGGATAACTTATGTTGCTAATATTAGAAAAAGATTAAATAAAGATACTATTTAAGACATTTGCACATTCGTCACTGGGCACGCTATCACCACTTGAAGTTTTAAGAGAAATTGAAAAACGGTCCTTTTTGTTAACAGTATTCCAAAATTTAACGGGGTTATTTACCAACATGTCTGGAAGACTACGTGTAAAACAGTGAGATTTAGCGTCTTCAATCGCTCTTTTGTAAACTTCTACAGAACTGTGATACGCGGCCCAGCGACGCTCACACGAGGAAAACTTGGCCGCACGGTACAAGCGCTCTTTTTTAATTTGACAGTCTCTTCAGGGCTTTCGTGAACCAAGGTGACTGATTATTTTCAAGAATAGTTCGTAGCGGTACGTATTTGTCGATAAGGAGATTACCTTATTTTTATACAAACCCCAGTTTTCATCAACAGGGCGCCCCGAAAAGTCTGTCAAATACGGGTCAAAGAAAACTGCAAGATCATTGTTGATCCGATCAAAATTCGCTTTACTGTAATCGCGTATTTGTTTTCGTTGGACAGTCGGCCTAGGTACCGACGTTTTGAAATGAAAATGTAGCGTAGAGTGATCACTGTTCCCTGGAAGATAAGCTATGGCACTTGCATGCTCAGGGTGAGTAGTCAATATGAGATCTAAAACACTTGCTGTCGTCGGAGACACTCTGGTAGGATGAAGAACTAATTGCGAAAGGTTAAAATCCAGACATAAGGTAATGAACGAATTACACTCTGTAGAATGTACATTCATACAATGAACGTCATTCTGACCATGATATAGTGGGAAAATTGAAGTCACCGACACTCTTAGAAAAAAAGGGTATCGATAGTCCTCTCTTAGGGGTGGAACGGTCTTGTAACCTATGTTCCTTCAGAAAGGGAGAAACTTTCGTCCCTGAAGCAGGGGAGCAACTAGATCCTCCGTCGCCTGCATCTCATTATGGCGGCCCTGAATCGAGCAAATCGAGCTCAATAAGGCTTAACGAGGACGCTACGTCTCTTGTACGGGACGAGAGGAGCAGCAAATAAAAGCGTAACACGAGCTTTTCGCGAACTGTGTTTATTTCCGAAGCCAGTTTCCCTCCACAGGTACAGAAACTTGCGTATCGAAAGCAGTTACTGAGTCTTCTCCTCGACAGCACTGCGATGTTAAACGGAGACAACCGATACCTAGTTAACTTCGCGCACTTTAGGTCTTACCTTTGGTGTTCCTCGTGTCACAATTCCTTCGTCAACCGCACATCACGGAGGAATGGCAAACTCAATCCGCGAAACCAAAAGCCGCTCTCAAAAGAACAAACTCGAAGCCGCTGCGCCGCTGTTTATCGCGTAGCGTGAAAGAAGGTTAAATCGCTTGCCACCAGATGGCAGGGTCAAGCAGAGTAATTGCAAGTAGCTAGGCTAGGTGGCGCTAGGTACAGCCGAATTCATGATCTACAAAAAATATTTTTATTTTCTCAGGCCACCACTGCGCTTCGGAATCGTCGGGAACCTCTACAATACACACATACAAGCATCAGGTGAACATACTTTGAGCACATACACATACATGGCAGATGCAAACATGAATGAAACAGCAAAACAACGGCACACTAACCTGAACACTACACCCGTGCTCTGCGTTTCCGTCTTTTATACTGGTCGTTTTGAACGTTCGGATTTTCTCGGTGACTGAATAAGCAACAAAAATATTCCCAGCATGTTGATTTTTTTCCAGCAATGTCATACCTCTGAGAGTATTTTGAATGGCTCAGGGGATGAATCTCTTATTAAAAAGCAAGCGCTCGATCATGCCGTAATTATTTGAAAGCCAATAAATCAAGCCGCTCCAATGCGGTTCGAAGCCATGAGTTTGTTTCCCCGCACGGCACGTCGTAGCCTGTATTTCTATTGTAGTGTTTGTTTTTCTATTTGTGCTGTTCGCGCAAGGCTGCAATTGCCGTCTTGAATTAATCTCTGTAGAGCGGATATTCACTCAGCTGGAAGCGATGCTTCACGGGCTGAGAAATCGCTTTTCGATCAACTTGAATGCAGTCAAAGCCGCGACTTGCGGCAGGTGTTAAGTGTACGGAGCTACGCCGTGGCGAGCTCGAAAGCTTCTAGCGCTCATCCCAGCGCGCCACTTCGAGGGCAGTTTTTCCAGGAACCGTAGTATATTTAAACAGCAAAATAAAGGGTAGCTTCTTTTTTTTTCGATTTTACCTATTCTTTTTTAATGCTAAAATTCCACATTGTAAATATACGCACTTTCCGTCACGATTTCGTACTCTTCAGTCCTTTCCCCAGAGCGCAATCGCTCTCGGGGACGAGACAACCGACAGTCACATTGGCCACAGTACGATAGGAGCTTACTTCTTAGAGTGAAGAAGGGCGATGGGTGCGCTGGGATGCCACATCACTATAAAGTTAATGGTGTTATGCAAAGTCTCAGCTAAATGATGACGAAGGTGAGGGTAAGCCGATAACATACTCCCATGATCCACTTCTTATTGTTGAAAACAAGGCCGACACAGGTTAGTTCTATATCGCAAGCCATGTTTAATGAAAAAGATTTAATATGGTCAGCAATTGCAAATAGTCCCATAATGAAACAGTGTGCAGTTATTAGCAAAGGTAAAGGTGAGTTATATCACGAGGTTAGCTCGGATGAATTTGATGTGAACTCGGGTGTTTCACAGGGTTATAAGGGGTTAGCTCGGATGAATGTGATGCGAACTCGGGTGTTCCACAGGGTTCTGTTCTGGATCCCCAGCTCTTTTTGTTTTTTGTTAATGTCCTTATCGAAGATTCACCTGTAAAAGCCGGATTATTTGCCGACGAATGTGTAATTTATACTGAAGTAAAGTCCGTAATGATCACATTATGCTAAACGAATATTTGTCTCAGATCAATGAATGGTGTGTTAAGTGGCAAATGTTGCTAAACTTAGACAAGGCAGTACTTCGGAATGAAAAACAGCGCGAAAAGACGAGAACCAGGCGAAGAAGTAACATGGACGCGGCGCTGACTTATAACTGAGTTTATTGATCGCAAAATCCCAATATATACTCGCGTTGTCACGAACAAAACAGAAGAAACTAAAGGAAGAATCCAGCCCACGTGATACATCACCAATAAAAAAAAATATAAAAAGGCGCCATGACACAGCCGTATCAGAGCACGTGTTAAAAAACAAGCAAGTCAGGAAACTAGAAAATTCCTATATAGTCGGAAAAGCTAATAAAAGACGGATACATCAGGCGCTCTCTTAAAGGGGCCCTGCAATCATATTTCAGCGTCTACCTTTTTTGCGGTTTCCACATCTCTTGGGGTTTGGACAAGCCAACGGGCACGGAGAGAGTAACTAAATATCAGTGCGTCATATTTTAACCAGTCGACGCGGAAACCTCCTCCACCTACGGGGCGACCCCGTGCCGAAAGCGCGCGATATGTGACGTCTTTGGTCCTGGGCCTACTACTGGTCAGAGCCGCTAAAGCGTTTTTTTAGTCGAAATACACAATATAAGTGGCGCGAACCGTTTCAATTATTTAAAAAGTAGTTTTTGTTCAGTATTTCAGATCAGAAAAGAAACAAATGCAGTTTAGAAAGTACAAAAACAAGAATTGACCCTTCGACATACCCGCCACCAAGCGGTGGAAAAGGCGGCGCATACTAGAAAGGTGCAGTGGGATCCGTCACCGACGAGCGGCGAGCGTAGAATGGTCCCGGATGTACGCGGCGGCGCTGCGGTCGTATGGACTACAGGATCCGACCGGTTCCGAGCGTTCCGGTAGGCCTTCGGCGAGCAGCTTTGGCTTGCGGTTTGGTCATTTGGCGGTATGGCAGCGCGAAGTGGCTCCCGTTCTGAACTGATCTTTACCCCATGTTTGGTGTCGTTTGTGGCCAATGAAGTGTCATGCCGAATTGGTGTTTAATCGCGCAGCAAATGCAATGCGAGCCGCCCTGGCTGCCCTAGGGTGCCTCAATGTCCTTCTGTTTAGGGTGATGCCACCCTTTGTAGTACCCAATGCCGACAGCACGCGCTCACAGGGAAAATACAAAGAAATCGACGAAAACAAAATGTCGCCAGAACACAGTCAGCGCCACGGACGCGTGCAAGGACACGCTCTTTCACGCGCCTTCTGAACAAAAAAGAGAAAATAAAAGTGTGGGACAAAATGGCCGGATGAGCTACACCCTAAGCAAAAGCGCACATGAAGGCACCCTAGGCTGCCCGCTTCATACAGCCTATCCAGAACTGTGCTTTAGTGGCGCCCTCTCGAGCCGTCGACACGGAGTGCGGCACCGGTGAGCGCTCGCTGAGCTCACTACCCCTCCTCTAGTTCACGGCCACTCAAGCGACCAAGGACGTCATGAAGGAAGTTATTTTTGCTTGTTTTTTGTCATTTTAATTTGCCTATACCTTAAAAGAAAGCGAAATTCGAGAAAAGAAAAGTTTCATTAAGTTATTAGGTTCAGTCCGCTCAGGTTCGGAGCAAATTAAAAACCAGTACAAAAGTCCTTGCAGGGCCCCTTAAGGCTGCGGTCCCACGGCAGCCATCTTGAACAAGGCGTTAGTTCTAACCAACAGATGGCGACACGCAATAAATCATCTGATGGGCTAGTTGGGTAAACATAATTAAAAAATAGCGCAAGGACGACGGAGGAAGAACGAGAAGACAGGAAAGAGCGCTAACTGACAACTGGCGTTTTATTTACAAGAGAAAAGAAGACGAAAAGAAGTGAGGCAATTCAAAGACAAAAAAGAAGATGGAAAAAGAAGGAAGATAAAAAAGATCGAATAGGAAACAGAAGGATGCTTTTGTAATTATATACAAAATATTATGAAAGCAAAAATATGCAAAAAAATATGAAGAACAATAATTTTTTAAATTTGTCTTTCTTTATTTTTTTAAATATTTTTTGCAATTTTTGTTTTATAGTATTTTGTATATAATTACAAAAAGCATCCTTCTGTTTCCTATTCGATCTTTTTTATCTTCCTTCTTTTCCATCTTCTTTTTGTCTTTGGATTGCCTCACTTCTTTCGTCTTCTTTCTCTTGTAAATAAACCGCCAGTTGTCAGTTAGCGCTCTTTCCTGTCTTCTCGTTCTTCCCTCCGCCGTCCTTGCGCTATTTTTGAATTCGGCGACACGCACCCGTGGGGTGGCCGAAACATTGGTTCATGGTGGGATGGCTCGAGCACCATCACGTTCCCTTCGTGGCCTTGCTCGCGCCGCTGCCAGCTGTGCTCCAGCTGGCTCAATAGCGTGGCCCAGCAAACGCATGTATGCGAGAATGTCCAGGCTTTGGGGGAACAGTGGCCAGTTCTGCCCCGGTGTTCGCACGGTCGCATAATCATGCTCTCCTCAGGAGCGGCGAAAACGGCCCCGGGCGGCCGCGGTTCTTTTGTTGTCGAGGACGCGTCCTCGTCCAGCGAGTACAAGGTGGTCCTTCCACCTATGCCTACAGGATCTACGTGTTTAAACTCTGTGCTCCTGCACTGCGACCTAAAGGGTCGCCCGTACCGGATTGAGGACTTCCGAGAGGAACTCAAACGTATTGCCGTCTTGAACGACATCGTAGCGCTCGGCGCTTTTCAGATGAACCATGTGTGGCTAGCGACGCTTCGTACTTCGGAGGCCAAGGAACGCCTGGTGAGCAGCAAGGAGCTCGTCGTGAAGAACCTGCGCTGCGTCATCATCGACCCGAGCACAACCGAGGTACGTGTGCGTTTGCACTGGGTTCCTTATCACGTTCACGACGACGCCGTCCGCAGACTTTTAGAACCGTACGGCAAGGTGATTGAAGTCGGCCGGGAGATGTGGCGAGTCGAGGGGTTCCAAGGAATCGAATCAACGACGCGTTTTGTTCGCATGACGCTGAAGAGTGGCCTCACCCCTGACGACATGCCTCACCAGCTGCGGCTTCACGGCGCGAACACCCTCATTATCATACCAGGCAGAGTGCCCGTATGCCTGAGATGCAAGCGTGCCGGGCATATCAGACGGGAGTGTCGTGTGCCGAAGTGCTCACAGTGTTTCCGCTTCGGCCACGATAAAGAAGAATGTATGAAGACGTACGCTGGCGTCACCGAGGTACAGGGGCTGGAGGAGCATACGGCGTTCACGATGGACACTGAAGAGGCCGAGAAAGCTGCGCGTGGTTCGGGGTTCGACGCCCTACCGTCTACAGAGCAACAAGGGAAGCCTGCCGGGGATGACGGTTCCGGGGAAGGCGCCGTGGAGACAAAACAGGACACGTCAGCCCCTCACGTTCCGGAGCCTGTTTCCGGTCCCCCGGCTTCAGCCCCGACATCGCCTGAGGGCTCCGAGACCCCCACGGCCCGTCCTTCAACGACCGAAACGACTTCCGAGCGCCACGACGACATGGACGAAACCACCGACTCTACCAAGCGCGGCCTCGAGGATACGCCCCCGAAGGCTGACACGACGCTCACCCCTAACCCTTGGTGGGGGTTCGAGAAGAACAAGCGGGGCCGTTTCAAGGCGGTGCTGAACGCACCCCGGAGGACCGGCGACGCCGCGACTCCGAGTAAGGCGGCAACGCCTGGTTTCCAGAACTGGTGGAAGAGCGACAAGGCAAGCGCTGCATCATAGCCTTCATGATTTGTACGCTCAATTCGGCCATTTCGGTTGCAACGCTAAACGTTCGAGGTTTTAACTCGCGCAAGAAGCAATACCAGGTGCAGCGCCTGTTGCAGACACAGAAACCCGATTTCTTAGCGTTGCAGGAAACCAAGATGGCCGAGGAGGAGCAGGTGTTTAGCGCAGTACAGCCTTATTTACACTCGTATGAGGTTTGTGTCACTCCCGCTGTCGGGGTCTCGGGCGGTTGTTTTTTGTTTTTGAAGAAGTCGTTGCCCTTGTCGGAGTTGGCGGTTACAACCGACACGGAGGGACGGTTTATTATGTGCGATTTTGTTTTTTCGACAGTCCCCTGGCGGCTTATCTGCGTATATGCCCCCAGTACAGTGAGAGAGCGTGTTTCCTTTTTTTCTGGCTTGGGCCGATTTGTAGACTGCGATAGAACAGTCATGCTGTGTGGCGATTTTAACTGTGTTGTTCGAGCGATTGATAGAACGCCTATCAGGCAACGCACCGGCAGAGATATTACCGTTCTTAGCAATCTGCTCGAGGACTACGACTTGATAGACGCTGGAACTGTGCGAAATGAAACCTCCGAGATGCATTTCACACATTTCCAGGGCGTCATCGCATGCGCGGCTAGACAGAATTTACGTTTCGGCGACACTGGCAACCATTCTAACAAAGTATCGGGTCATGCCGTTGTTTTTTTCTGATCACTGCTTGGTGTCGACAACGGTTGGCGGAAGAGCACTGCCAAGGGTGCGCTTTGATTGGAAACTTTGGAAACTTAATACCAAGCTTCTTAGTGATAATTGTTTTCTTGGGGGGTAGATAACATTTTCAAATCGTGTGTTCAGGGACAGGGAGGGGACATTTTTGACATGTGGGAAACCGTCAAGCAGGAAGTTAAAATGCTTGCGATTGAAAGGTCGTCTGTTTTGGCGTTCGAGGCGCGCGGTGCCGAACGCACTTTAAACGCCAATTTTCAGGCGCTTTTGAGAGCGGAGTGTCAAACACCCGGAGTGGGTCTCAAGGATTTAGAAAGAGTTAAGGGTCAACTTGACCGGCTGCATCTTGAGCGTTACCGTGGAGCCATTGTTCGTGCTCGGTCAGAGAGGTACCTGCTGGGAGAGCAGCCGACCAAGAGAGCGTTAGCCGACGAGAAACGATACGCGCTGCGCGGCGAAATAGGCGAAATTGAGCAAAACGGCGTCAGCAGCACAGACCCGAGTATCATTAAGCAAGCGTTTGTTGTGCATTACAGAAAGCTTTTTGAGTCGCAAGTTCAGGGGAGGAAGGACCCAGAGTGCGGGAACCTTCTTGAATACCTACCAGAGCTGGCGGAGGAGGAACGGGACAGTCTTTCGCAAGTAATCACCTTACAAGAGGTTGAAAAAGCAATAGACGATTTGACAAATTCCAAAACGCCGGGACCCGATGGTTTAAACGCCGAGTTCTATAAGAAATATAAGAGCGCAGTGTCCGGGATTTTACTGGACGTTTTTTTAACTGCGTATGAACGGAAAGCGCTTCCGCCGTCCTTTTTGAGAACATACACTGTCCTCATTCCTAAAAGTGACGACGCCGATAAATTGCGTTACGTCACGGGGTTTCGCCCAATTACTTTATGTAACGTTGATTACAAAATTTTTGCAAAAATTCTATCACGGCGGTTTCAGAGAGTGGCCTGCCAGCTTATTGGAGGCCATCAAACATGCGGCATTAAGGGCAGGTCAATTACAACTAATGTTCATGTAGCTCGTAGTGTTCTGGAAGCCTGCGACGATGGTATGGGCCAAGTTGCCATGCTACAATTAGACCTAGACAAGGCTTTCGACCGTGTTAAGCACGATGTTCTTTTTGATGTTTTAAAACGTGTCAACGTCGGTGATGTCATTTTGGAAGGAGCCAAAATGGCCTATCAGGGGTGTACCACAAGACTCATCGTCAACAAAGAATTGACAGAACCTATCAATGTTCGGACGTCCGTAAGGCAGGGTTGTCCTATGTCGCCATTATTTTTCAATGTGTATTTAGAACTTTTTTGTTTAAGCATCCTGAATAGCAGGGAATGTCGGGGCTTCCGTTTGGAAAATGAAGAGGCTAAAGTTATTAGTTATGCGGATGACATTGCAGTTTTTTGTACCGACAAGCGAAGCGTCAGTGCCGTGATTTCTTTAGCGAAAACTTTTTGTGAAGCTACTGGTGCTGCTATAAATTGGAGCAAGTGCCGCGGGTTTTGGCATGGCGCGTGGGCCACAACGCCTTCAATGTTTGAGGGCGTGTGCTGGGACTGTGTGCCTTGCACGTACCTCGGCGTGCCACTCGACTGCTATAGAGTAAACAAAACCTATTGGTCGGGTGTCGCAACCGACCTGGACAGGCGCGCTTCTCGCTGGAAGAGGCGTGACCTGTCTATTTTTGCCAGAGCGACGGTTTGTAATGTTTTTCTTGTATCGAAGCTCTGGTATGTTTTGCAAGCGATACACTGTGCCCGCATGAATGTACAGAAGTTTCACCGTGTCTTTGCCACCTTTATCTGGAGATCAAGTGTCGAGCCGATGAGGCGAGATAATCTTTTTCACCGAGTATGTGACGGAGGATTGGGGCTATCGCATTTGTTTGTGAGGCAGCTGGTGTCACGCTTCATGTTTCTGCGCGATCAAGAGCACCCTTTCATGCGCGCGTTCATTCAAACGAAATTGTCACCCCATTTGCCGTCTTTTCTTGTATCGTCTTATGGCGGTGAACCAGCAACACTTGTTGGCTTTCAAAGGGAGGTTGTCGAAACGCTGCACTTTTTGTCTACCCGTTTTTCTTTTGAGTACCTGTCTGGAGTAAACAGAAAGAAGCTTGCTCGCGATTTGTTGACAAGTATTTTCCCAACGCCGCTGTACCGGAGTGTCGTTTGTCAAGGCGGTGAGGATGTGTTGAAGCGCGTTAAACGTATGTGTGTTCCACCCTCTGTAAAGACATTTTTTTCAAACTGCACACCAATACTTTGCCCGTGAAAGCGTGGCTTAAGAAAAGAGGCGTAGATGTGCCATGGTCGACTGACTGTCTTTTATGCAAACAACCAGAAACCATCGAACATGTGTTCATATTTTGCTGGGACGCAGTTTTTTTTGGGACGTGCTCCAGCGCACTTTGAAAAAGCAATTGAGCATTTCCCCTTCAGGCATCCGTTTCTTGAACGTGACTAACGATGACTGTGTCCCATACGATATGTTTTTTCTGTTGGGACTTTGTAGCATATGGCGATCGCGCATGGCAGTCAGGCATGCCGACGTCAATGCGAAAGAAGTGCGTTTCTATTTCTTCAGCCTAATTGAGCAAGTGGAAAGTGTTTTTTCCACCCACGATTTCAAGCCCGAGTGGCTTGGCATGTGTAAAGTGCTTCGTGAAATGCGCGCTTTTTAATATGCCCTGTAAAAGTCTTGCAGTGCAATTTTGATGTTATGTGACT
>JAZHYW010066415.1:0-48629 GCA_037355805.1 Ixodes ricinus
GGTGAAACGCTACGGAAAACATGAGATAAAACGCCCTCCTCCAAGGCACGCCGGGAAGATCAGAGGGATGAGTGGAGGCCCAACACGCTGTGGTGACCGCGTGATGTCATTCTAAAATGGCAGGGGCCACGCGACGGTGACTGACTTTTGTCTATAGTCTTTAAGGGCGCGTTAAGGTGTCACTGTTTTGTTGCCTTGGGTTTTTCTTGCTAATTTTGTTAAAAATAAATATTAGGTACGTATAAACCCTCGTTGTCCTCTGCTTCTATTTCATCCGGTCCTACGTCTTCCTTTGCTCACTGGTGCGTTCTTCCGCGACCAACGAGTCACCTTGCCTCACTGCCAATTTAATATCAGCAGAGAGCAAAATAGCCTCTTTAAGGTTGAGAGATTATACTTTCAGTTAGTTTTTTTATAGTATTGCTACCAGCCTTTACTGCTAAGGCTTGCCATTTTTAATACTAAAGGTGATTGCGAAGCCCTTGGTATGGAGTTTAGAAATTCCCTATTTTCTCGCAGGTTCCTGCATTCAAAGAACTTTATGACCGACCCCACAGGACTTCCTCTCCATCATCATGAGGACGTAGGTTTTTGCGTGGCTTATCGTCTCAGGAATTACTCGCACTCTCGGGCTTCAAAAGAGGGCTTCGAACGCTTTGGGTTCCTTGGGATCCTTGGGTTCCCTCGGTTCTACCGCATCGAGACTTGACCCAAACAAAAACGGCGTCAAGGCATCGGACAACAGGTTTGGAAAACTGACAAATACCTCGTCGGGGAAATCGCCATCGGTTAAGCGGCGAAGTAGTCATTGCAACACTGGAGCTTAACCCAGGACCATCTGTAGGCTATAAACTGATCGCTTCCAGTTCCCGATGCAAATGATACTAGAGAATTTCTCCCCTAACAATTGCCCCCCCCCCCCCCCCCCCAAAAAAAGATTAATTTTAAGTTTTTTTTAAGAAAAAAAACTATTACTGTGTTATTACTGGATCCTAACTGACTATATAGTAGATGCAGTGGATCGAGATTAAATAGGTTTATATTAGATGTCTCATGTTTTATATTCAGTGCGATGCTTACGAAGCATTCCCCAAAGTGGCACCTCTGAAAGGTTTTATTTCTGTATGTTTCTCTGTGTGTTCTTCCTTCATGTTCAGCTGGCACGATAAACATGTAATGAATCAGCTGGCTCATCTTAAAGCCCTTACAGGTGTTTGACCACTCAAGGCACAATTCTCATCAGCATCCTCATTTTTCTAAATTGTTTGAGAAAAGTCCACAGACAGTGTTTAAATGTGTGGTATGGTGTTATATGCTTGCCCAGCATTTGAAAGTATAGAACGGGGATGCTGCACGGGACACCAGAGCCACATTCCGTCAGGCATAATTCGAAGGAGAACGAGTTTTTGTAGCTCTCCTCGGTTTTACTTCACAAAGACGCTACAATGCGTGCCTCAATAAGTCGCACACGGTGTGTTCTTACACAATTTTCTTACACTACATATTATAAAACACATTCGTTGATGGACATGGTTGAAGCAAGGAAAGGTGTTTTTGGTAGATAATATAGGCTTAACAGGCTTCAAATGGGGTGACGACATGATCCCTAATCTTGTAAGCTCTGGGCGGGAAATTTACGGCGCGTATGACAATATTTCGAACGTGATTTTCTTTAAGGGTGTAAGAGTTAGACGAAGTACCGCATTCACTTTGTATTTCTCTCTCGGTGCACACTCATGGAGGAGATAATTGTCATAAGGTTGACTGATTAGCTAACATGCCAGTGGGTTCCAGCCATGGATGTGTCGGGGACCCCTTGCGGACCGCTGGCAGTGATGGGGGACCCCTTCCAGCGGGGGGGGGGGGGGTACGTAAGTAAGTTAACAGATTTGGTGCATGAAACAGGTGCCTTTTATTGCTATGTAGCAGGAAAACATAAAACAAAGGTGCCACATCACTTCATTTTGGTCAAGATATGCGATATGATAATCCCGCCGCGGGGCACCGAGACACGTGGTTCGGGAAGGTGTGGGAAGAGGGGAAAGGAGGTGACCGAGATGATCTCGTGCGGATTGCTGTTGTAGTTGCGGAAGCAGGTTGCAAAATTAGTCACGGCCACTGATCTCTACTATAGGGGGCTGGATGGCGCTTGGCTGCTCTCCGAGCCTGGCGCAAGTGAAGCCACCGGAAGTTCGATGCTTGTCCCGGAAGTCGGGCGTGCGCCGGGCTTCCTAGTGCATTCAGTCAATATTTTGGACCATGCTTTTTTGTGTCTTTGATTGGGTTTTAATACTCCCGTTCTGGATTAAATCCCGATAATGAGACATTTGGACTTGGGACATATTCACACTTGATAAACTAGAATCTCAAAATGTTTACGTTGAATGGCTTCCCATGATACTTCTCGGGTCTGCATGCGCTCTTACTGCGCAACAAGCAGGCTCTCTTGAGGGAACAAGCAAAAATTCAACGCCCTCGACGCTTTTCGAACCAGCACTCGGAAGGGTTACAAAGCCTGCCAAGCGCTCACTTCCGGGACAAGCCGCTTACTTCCGGTGGCTTCATACCTGTTTGCTCAATGCGCCATCCAGCCCCCTCTAGTGGAGATCAGTGGTCACGGCCGGTCTGGACTACAAAAAACCTGCCAACTAAAAAAAAAAAAAAAAGTTTGTTTGAGGGTTTCGCGGACCCCAGAAGTGGCCGCCCGGACCCCCTAGAGGTCCGCGGACCCCCATTTGGGAACCCACTGAGCTAACGTATGGTAATTATATTTTAATTATTAGTTTAGGGGTCATGTTACTAATTGCAGTATTGACGGCGTTTAATCTTTAGAGGCCAAGTCAATTTAGGACTTCGAGCAAGGTAATCATCTTTTAGATAATAATGAATACATTTACGGGTTTTCTCGCACAATTAAAAAAATTGCTCGCGGAAAAAGCACCGCTAGAGCTTGACCCACACTGACGCTTGGAGGAGTGACGTCGGCGTTCCAAAGACACGCTGACGTTCCCATCAGCGTGCATGGAAGTAGTACCCCCTCCTCCGCCCCCGCCCCGCCCCCCGCCGCTTCCTCCGCACGGCTCGCCTCTCGTAGAGCTGGCCTCTCGTCGTTCGGCGCGCCACCGGTGTCAGGATGGCTACTATAGTAACTTCAGTGTATCCTACAAATGCATATATGTTTTGACGTAGAGCGTCTAGATGGAGTTTCACCGTAATTAATGGAATGCATAGTTTCGCAGCGACAATCTAGATGGCGCTTCAAACAACGTGGGTGGGGATATCCGCGGAATTGGGTCAAATATTCAGCTGCTCTTTTCGGCACTGTCTCGAGGCAAGGTAGTTTGGGATACGCTAAAAACACAACTCTTTAGTACAAGATTTACATCCACACTCTCTAAAGGAAGTAGGACCCGATGGTGCCCTGCCACGTCAGAGTGACCCAATTATGGTGTCAAGGGGTGCCCCCACCGTGGAAGTGGCGCAAGTATCGAAATACCTTACTGGAGGTGGATTGACATGAATGAGTGAGGGCGGGGCGGGATAGCCCCTCAGCGGAAGTTCCCACAACTGATCTAATCAAGTAACGTTGGTCTTTGGTGAGTGCGGAGACGAAACAAGTGACGACGTGACTGAAACTGAGTCAGCGCTCTAAGCGTCATTTATGGCTGGGCTTGCGCCGAATTTTTTATTAGCAATTTCGAAATCAGGTAAAAAAAAGAAAAACACAAGATTGACTGATGATTTTTTATATTTTACCATTTTTTATGCAATTTCTTTAAATCTTGCCTCAATTGTAATTGCCGTAAACACTGCAATTGCAATATAAGTTCCAATTCAATATTTAAAACGGGAACATTAGTCAACTAAACGGGACTATTCATTCTTCATCTAATGTCCGACGAGCCTGATAAATACACCTTGAAAAAATACACCTCGTCTAACTCTCGCATCCTTTAAAGGAAAATCTGTTCGAGTTAGAATCAATTGTATGTCGTCTTTCATCATGGTGACGATCTGTATAAAGTTGAAGTTCAATTATATACCACCCGGAAATATACACGAGAAATCTGGGATCGGTGGCCAAGTGGGGCACAGCGCACACCAGCTCGGAGCACGTGGAGCGAAAGCTCGCGCTGCAGAACCCAGGGATCCTGGGTTCGAATCCCCACCCCCTGCCCGTTTCGATCTGGATGAGCATCGTACCGGCGTGCGGTCGTGTATCACTACTGCGTGATGCACGTTAAAGACCCCAGGTTAGCGGTTGTACTGCACTGGCCAAATTGCTCATCTACAGCGAGTGACTCGTCGCAACTTCAAATGGCTGACCAACTACACGCTGTATAAACATCCCCGCGACCCAATTTTTTTTATACAAGAAATCTGGTACACATATAGGGGAAAAAAAGGAGGAACCAGAAAAGGGGAGGGGGGGGGGGGGGGTGCCAGGGCAAAATTCTGGTCACAATGGTGGCATTTTCTACAGAAGAAGGATAGTTCACGTTTTAATACATGTACTTCGTGAAAATCAACAACCCAATCGCCTCTAATTGCTTTAACTGGAAGTTAGTACTAACACATCAAAACAAGCACAGGGGCGAGACCAAAGAGAGAGGTGCAAGATGCTATTGCTACCGTGATTTAAATGCACGTGCAATTCCTTTAAGCAGGTTACTGTAGAGCCACTAAATTAGACACACCTAAGGTAAGAACCCTGCATACCACGATTTTCTTGGTGGGCAGGCCATTTTGATGCCTAGTGCAAAGCGGATGCAATAGATCTTTATGCGATTTTGGCGCCGCCTGTCAGCACGTTGTTGAAAATGCCGGGCTGCAAGCTAAAAAGAGGCGGCCTCTTAGTCTGCGTTTCAACCCAATTTTGAATGAAGAGTTCCTAAATCGCAATCACCATTGGCAACTAAAAAAAAATTCTCGCACGCTGACTGTAAGGATTGACGAGGGTCTCCGTGGGTGGCCCGTTAGCACCAGGAGACTTGGCTGGTAGTGAAAGCGTTACGTAAACATTTCCCGTGGCCCGGCGACGTCGAGAGACTGGCGTAGTTTACGACGCGAGGTTCGGAACGCGCGTTTTCTGCAGTGAATCGGAGCGTCTGTTCCGGGCCGGGAGAACGCGGTGCCTCTGGCCGGCGCTGTTTACAGGCGCGTTTGCATCGTTTTGGTCTTTCTCTACCCAAGTATGGGGGTCGCGGCGGAACGACGACGTCGGACCGCGTCTGGCAGAGTGAATTACGGGATGGCTCACTTAGTCGGCGCTGCCCGCACCGGGGTCGGTTGTTCGCTTCGCCTTGCAGAGATATGCGGCCGTATTCATAAACGGGCCTCGACTCGACACTCCACCTCGCCTCACTGGAGTGCAGGAAAGACGCTCGCCTCCACTCGAGGAGGCCATCGGGCTTCACAGACGCGCCTCGGCGTTTCTCGGCTGAGGAGCTCCTCGAAAACTGACTTCCTCCACTCGAGGAGCAATACGCTGTACTGTGTACTTCCGTTCGGTTACGTGTGCTGTAGCCGCAAAGGCAGACACAGAGCGAGCATGAGACAAAACGTTTATTGTCCGCCGCATGGGGGCTTCCCTCAGGCGGGGGCAGACAGAGCGGCCGCTTTCTCGCTGGCCGCCTTCTCGGCAAAGTTCTCGACGGCCGACGCCTCTTTCCTGGGCTCCTTCTTGGGCTCCATGATGGTGACGTGGTCCGGCAGTGGCTTCTTGGGGCCCAGCTTGCCGTTGGGGTCGCACGGCAGCATGATCTTCACCTTGATGCCAAGCACACCTGCACCGCCACAACATGCTCCACATAAGCCTCGCGTACCTCTGGTGCAATGCTAGTTAAGGGCGCAATACTCGTTAGGCTAATGATACACACTAAAGAATCTAGATTGGCCAAAGGCAAAATTGAAGGTCTTATGTGCCAAACCAACAAAGGGCATCTGGCACGTCCCAGCAGAAGATTTAGGATACATTTCGACCACAGGAACCTTTTGACGCGCAACCGAAACCTAGGTTGCACGGCACCTTCTCTGCGATAAGCCTCAGTCGGGATTCAAGCTTGATCTAAAACATATAATCAAGTTAGAGGACCAAAGCCCCGAATTCCCCTTTTCCTTAACTATTATGAAGTTACACATGAAGTTTAGTAGAAAAGACATCTTTTCCCCCAAAAGTCGTTCATAATGCGAGTTGTCCATAATAACGAGACAAAAATGTTTGTATTTTTTCCAGTTTGCCACCTGAAAAGGGTGTCTATACAGCGGGGTATCCATATTAAAGGCCGACGACCAGACTAGAGATTCTGCAAGGCAGAAGATTCTCCTCACCATGGGAAAGGAGGAAACAAGCAACAATGGATAGGGTAGAAGGGGGAGAGGAGGAAGCGAGGGAAAAAGGGAAAGCGCAAACTGGTCGTCGGTCTTTAACGGGGTCCTTATTACCGAGACATTAATGTATATTAGTGTTGTGCAAATATTCAAATTGTAGTTTTGAATACTACATGATTCGACATTCGCTTCGAGAGCAGTTGTAATATTCGTGCTTTTCAAAGTGTTGGCAAACTCACGGTCGTGAGTTTGTTTACTGTCTAAAAATCAGTCAGGAACCATTTCTTGGATCAAAAATATACTCACACGTTCAGCAAAACGGTATAAATATTATGGTGGTAACTTTCAAATGTATTCATCGTAGTCATTTCATCAACTTTGTTTAATAACGAGCAAAGGAAACCGAGCATCGAGCCCCAGACGCCGGCATCATCTTTGCCAATCTTGGCGCTCTTGTTGCCAGCACTCTTTTCTCATCACCACCGTGTCCAGACACAAAGAAAAACAAATTTAGGACAAAAATAAATACCTTTAGAAATTTCTCATAACCTGCATAATTGCTCAGAAACTTTTGTTTGCAAGAAAACTCATGAACACAGTTTCAAAACATTTAAACTATAATATTCCAAAAGAATATTTAATTATTACAGTGACAAGATGAGTGTATGACATCGAGTGTTGAAATGGCGGAAGCTCGGTTGGTCGGTCAGATGGAAACAAACGACAGCGTGAAAAAATCCAGTTTGGAAGTATTTCTCTAAACTTCCCTCTAAAAGCAAAGCCCGGTATGAAAAATGCAAAATGTTACTGAAGACGCCAACCGGAACAACAACCCTTTCAAACCATCTCAAAACGCATCCAAGCTTGTATGGGGCCTACGAAGAAGAATGCGCTGCATGTGAAAAACAAGTCTGCTGGGCAGTGTGTGAAAAACAAAAGTCTGCCGCAACAGTCAGTGTCATCACATTTTTGGTTGACAATGAAATCGATTTCACCGAAGGCGGGACAGGTGACTCGGAAAATTGCAGCTTTCATCGTGGGCGGCTTGCACTCCTACAGTGTCATCAAGGAAAATGGCTTTGTCGAAATGCTGAGATGCGTTATTCCCGAGTATAGCATGTTTTCAAGGAGCCCGTTCTCGAGGTCGCTGATTCCCAATTTGCACGCCACGGAGAAGGCTGAAGTGATGAAAGCCCTCCAATCTATCTTTGATGCTTGAGTTGAGTGCTACTGTTTGACAACCGACAGCTGGACCTCGCACGCTTGTCAGAGTGTGACGTGCCACATCATAGACAAGAAGTTTGTGCAGCACACCTACGCTCTCACATATGGTCAAATGACCTAAGACTGCACTGCAGAGAACATTTGCCGGTTTCTACAGAATGCGATTAAGGATTGGGAACTTCCAGAAGATTTGCCAACCTACATTGTCAGTGACAATAGGAGGAACTTTTGTCGCTGCTGTGGAGCATTTGCAGTGGCACAAGGTTCAGTGTTTTGCCCACACTCTACAACTTTGCATCACTGATGCAAAGAAGCATGCACCTGGATTCTTTCAGCAGTGTGCAAAGGCGCATTAATAGTTGGCCACTACAAAAGAAGCACACGAGCACGTGCCTGACTCCAAGACATGCAAAGGAATATGCAGATGGAACCCCTAGAAGTCATGCAAGACGTGCCTACAAGTTGGAACAGTGAACATGTCAGGCACGTAGCCAGGGGGAGGGGGGGGGGGTCATGGGGCCCGGGTCTTCAACCCCCCCCCAAAATTTCCCATTTTGCTGGGACCTCCTCTCCCCCTCCCCCTCATACAGCATTTTGTCATGGGCGCCGTGCACCCCCCCCCCCCCCAAAGCAAAATCCTGGCTACATGCCTGGAACATGCCATTATGTCCAGGGTCCTTGAGCTTTGCATTGCCATCTCTGCAGAGCTCTCAGTCAGACAGTATGGAAAACCTGTCATCTGCGGAGTGGAAGCTAATGGCTGGGCTGGTCATTACTTCAGCCCATTCAACAAGCAACAACGGAACTCTGTGCGGCAAATACCCAGCACTCTCGCAGGTGATTCCTCTGCTAGAGTGCCGCTGAGATTTTCTGAAAGAGTACATTTCAGAAGCCAATGAAGTAGCCTCCTTTGCAATCAGCCTGCTGCAAAATCTCAAGACCAGGTTCGTGGATGTGAAGATGTCTCCGCTACTGGTACTAGCAACACTGGTCGATCCTCACTATCAAGGCAGTCTTTTACTCCGCAGAATTCACACCAAGCCAAAAGTTGTGGGCGAGTAGCCTGCTTTTTCGGAAGTTAAACTGCACTCGACTGGAACAGCAGAAGCCAGAGAGC
The DNA here is from genome assembly GCA_037355805.1 of Ixodes ricinus. Taxonomy (NCBI): domain Eukaryota; kingdom Metazoa; phylum Arthropoda; class Arachnida; order Ixodida; family Ixodidae; genus Ixodes; species Ixodes ricinus. Next base: position 8,672 of record JAZHYW010066415.1, read on the forward strand.
ATGGAAGTGCTGAAAGCACCAGAGAAGAAACATACTCTGTGTGGAATGCATTCTCTAGTCAAAATGGCTTCGGAAGAAACACGGCATTCGGCTGGCATATCAGAGTGTCAGAAGCAAGTGAATGAGTATTTAAAAACCCCAACGCTTGGCCGCTAACTCGGCTCTCATTGAAAACTGCAACGTGTTAGAATTGCAGTGTGTGCACTACATACTGAATAGACACAGTTTTAGTTCATTTCTTTAGCTCTGTAATCTCGTTTAGGTGTTTTAATGTTTGTATTCCAATAAATAAGTCATACTTGAATTAACTGTGGTCTCATTCTCACAAACCAATCCACTTAATAATTGCACGTATGCTATAATTATCTTGCATGCCACTTTGTGGCCAAAATTCTTCAACGGCAAGTATTCTATATTCTATTTGAAAATATTAGGTTGAAATCACTATTCGCTTTGAATTCGATTCGAACTCAAAATCCACTATCCGCACAACCCTAATGTATACACATGTGTTTCCACAGCATTCTTGGGAGTTTGTGATGGATTTTGCGGTTATATTATTTAATGTTCTTCGATCATACGGATATAATCCGAGGGAGAGGAAGAGATGGGGGCGCGCAGGGACGTCCGAGCACCGAGCTCTGGTGGGAACGATTAGTGGTAAGACCCAGAGAAAGCCACCCTGGCCTCTACCCACTGTACAGATGCAAACGCCAAATGCCGGCATTCGATCAGCGAGTAGATTAATTGTTTCCTCTTTGCAGGTCCGCCCTTTGGCGCGTGGTATTGTCGGGCTCGTAGTCGTGGAGTCGATTCCCAACGGGATGCGTTAATACCTTGCCTGAACAAAAGGCTAAAGCCCTCGACATCAAGCAAGAGGCCTGATATCGCAGGTGCCATGAACCAATATCTCGGGTTTGAATGTTAAACACTCTACATTGTGGATCACAATCTTGGTGCAGATGAGAGAAAACTCCTGGGTGACAACAGTCCAGCACAGCTCATGGATTGAACAGGACTGTTGCAAAAGCAGTCGAGTTAGGCTTAATTACAATTGATGCCTTACCAGACATTTGGGCTTTGCTCATGTCTCATCCCTGAAATTACGGGAATTGCAACTCAGGTGCCTCGTGAATTGTCAACCCCTGCACGTGGCTAGGATGAATGCCGTTGTCGTATAATCGGCACAACTGCCAAGTGAATGCCGTTCATTTTTCTTCGAATTCTCAGTGCAACAGTTAGTGTGAGAAGAGGAAAACTATTGTCCTTTTTGTAGACTGCAAACATCAAGGACTCATTCAGAGTATCTACTGAAAACAAATTGTCCCATGGCCCCAAAATAAATAAGGATCACGCTTGGGCTATTTTTCCCGATTCTAAGCGTTTGGGAAAGGCTAAACAACAAAATCCGAAAGTGCATGCCTTACGACCTGAATTCTGTTTGCTGTCTCTTTACGCTGCATTTCCCCAAAGGACTTCCGTAAATTGTGCCGCTGCAACAAAGGCACCAAACAACGCCAATGTTTCTCCCAGCAAAATAAATGCGAAATAAAACAAAAGACACTCAATAAAGGCTGGTTCACACATTTGCATTTGACTACGAGCGACTGAATTACGACTGGCGAGTGCTTACAAAGTAACTCAAGAGAACACACTGCCCTGGAAACGCTTCCGATCTGTGTATAGCCATTCCGAAGGTTATCCAGTTTTCGCAAAATAAAATCTACAAACCATTACTCATAGCATTGCCAAAAATACGAAGTATACGGTGAAACGATTCTGCATAAAAATATTTGAAAATCGGAAGTATTCCGAGACTTCCTGATAGAGGGCACCACTATGTTCTCTCGTCATTAGCACACACGATATATTACCCCTACTGTATGAAGACTGGGTGACCCCTAGATAGGAACTGCAACAAAGAAAGCAGATCACGGACTTGCAAACCTAACGCAACACCAGTGTTGCAAATTCAGCGGTTTTCCCACTTATTCGGCGGTTTTAATGACTTGCCAAGCAAGAGAAATGGCTGTTTTGCAGTTGGCAAGACTTTTATAGCTGTGCGTCACACTAGAGCGACAAAAAAATGAGTTTTGTCCGGCGACACATCAAAGTTTTGTGTCGCTGTCCCACTGTAACGACCAACATGTGCGACAAACACCAACAAACGATCGACGATGGACGAGTTTGTGTCTGTCGTTGGACTTGAAGCGCAGCAAGCAGTGCCACCGAGAAACATCTCTCTGGAGACAAACTTATCCTCCTCGCCCGCTCTACCTTCTGCTGCCTCTCATCCCACTCATTCTACTCTTCCTCCCGTGGCTCGCTCCGCCGCTCGACCTTCAAGAGGTCCTTGGCGGCCGCTAATCGTTCCCGCAGTTCTGGTCCCTCGAGTGCTCATAGTGGTTGTGGCTTGCTTGCTGGCGGTCGTGTCGCGAAAGGAAATTTGCTGTGGCTGGTTTTGCTAGCGAAAACTTGGTGCGTGAGGTTGCGCTTGAGGACGCCGAGGTCTACGCCTCTGCATCAGGATGGATACACCCATGTTCGAGGACTGACCAAAGTAAGATCGCTCACCACGAAGTAGGACACAACGTTTCGCGGCAAGCCATTCCGGCAGACGAGAGACTTGTCATCACGCTCTGTGATAATCTGGATGCCGTATTGTCCCCCAAAAACGCTTGCCCTCGATCATTCGGATATGAAGTTATAAACATCCTCAAAAGTCGGCGTGAACTTCCACAGCACTCACCTAGAATGCCTTGGACGACCCAAAAAAGAAACGCCTCGGGAATTCTAGTTCGGAAAAAGTTTGGTGTCCATTGTCACGACTGTTTGCGAAAAGCTGCGAACGGCAAGTGAAGACAAGTGGAAGATTTAATCAAGAAATAAAGTAATCGTCTCCACTTTCTCGGAGTTTGTCGGCGCGTTTTACGCCTAAAGAGCAAAACACGAAAACCACGTCGCCAGACTGTCCGTATTTTGAAGTGTTTTGTTGACAACTCCAGTCCCACTAGGAAACAAGTTTCCCTGTCCCAGTGTTCTGCGTCGTGTCCCGCCAGGTGGGACGGCGGACTCCAACAAACAGGCCGTCCGTCGGTGCCGTCTGTGGCTCCTTGTGTGTCGCTGTCGTTTATTGCTGTTTGTCGTTCTAGTGGGACGCGGCTATCAGCGGTTTTCAAGTCGTGTTAGCATGTTTTTAGGCGGTCTAAAATGCCCTCAAGCTGGCATATATCAGTCGTAAACAGATTAATTTCTTTGTGGGAAAATCGAATCATGGAGGTCGCCATTTTTGCTTCCTCTTAGCAAAATTGTTGTGAGAATAACCCTTGCAACTCTATTGAGATATCATGGGGGCAAACAATGAAGCAGTGTTAAAATGGTCGTTCTTAGCCTGCACCTTAAATTTAGCGGGCTCCCAGTGAAATTTTGAGAGCCATTAATTCGCATCAAAAGTGACTCAACACATTTATAGACACTACTGAAATAGTCAACCCAAATTAAGTCACAATAGTTTTTCTTATATATAAGATTGATTTTTTGGTTTGATATTTTTTATGGTAACACTAAACACATGATGTTGGACGTAATATGGGACACAGCTAGTTTTCGACAGGTTACAAGAAGTTTGACGACTTGAAATTAAGCCTCTGACGGTCCACCTTTTCCCCAAAAGATGCTTTCCAGCGGTCGGGTTCCATTTCCAAAGGAGTAAGTTGAAAGGAAGAGTCAATGCGTAGGTTTTTTTCTTAATTATCTAACGGGGCATGTACAGTGCTTGCAAGCTGTTCCAAGTTTCGAAGCATCAAATTAAAATATTGTAGGCGAAAAGTTGCCATCCTTCTTCCATTTTATTTCATCTTGGTGCTTTGGCACGTCCCCCTCCCCGCGTTAGAAGTCTAAATCGAAAGAGCTGGCTCTCCAATCGCCAACACCTCCAGCCCACTGGTCCAGTCAGAGGACATGCCAAGAGACCATCTCTGGTGTATCAGCTGCGCGGAGAGCCCAATTTCAACAAAATAAATAGGCGTGGAGAGTCTAAATTCAGAACTATAAATAGCCCCAACAAATCGAAATGCCACTAAACACAACTTTTATGGCTTGCCAACGATATACCAAAAAACACCATTGGAGGTGCATACAGGCCCTTATTCACGTTTAGATGAGCACTTTGAAATGTGTAACTGTAGCTGCACTGCGACAACTGCCAAGGTTAAAGCTAATCAAAATCACGCCACCAAAAAATATATACTGTGCTTTTTGGATTGCTTGTTAGACTCAGTAAGCTATATTATATTACATGCGATGTCACCCCACCAGAGAGCCAGGAAAATATGTGAACGTTGGCTTTCGCATCATCTTGATTTGCCATTTTCTCAATAGCTACTTTGAATTTAGAAATAATAAAGAGCATGCCAAAAAGAGCAGATCCTGGTATTCCAAAAATGTGTCTAGTTTGTGTAGCTTGGAAAACCGCCAGAGCCTTTACTGAAGATATTCTACTACTACTAGCCCTCACGAGCCGCCGAAATGCACTTGGCTGTAGTCAAACGCAAACATATTCCACTCCTACTATACTCGTTCAGCTTCCGTCCGAGCGCAGGCCAAGGCTGGGGGACGGTTCGCAACTTCGAGAAGAGCATTCCTACGCACCACAAAGTAGTCCGCAAAAGTATATATATTTATCTTTTTTTAAATAGCTGTTTTGTGCGTAAACGTTGCACAATATTCCAGATGTGTACTGCTGAGAATGATTTGCAACTAAAGGAATGAATTGTTGGAAGTTTATGTTTTTATTAATATATGTCAATGCATGTGGTTTGGTGAAAACACCTACATCCGCTGGCAACACTGCTGCAGCGCTCGCTCGGTTTTCTGTGTGATATTGTTCCCGTAATGGCCGAATCATGTGCTTCGCTGCTTTCCTCACCGAGTCGTTGCAAAACGTCCTTTCGCAAAGGCACGTTTGGGCGTCAGGAGCGAAAGGTCGTGATGAATGTCTACTTTCGAATTCGGCAGGAGACTCCGGCCGCGTCGTACCGCGAATGCGTTGTAAACAAGAAAAGCGCCCGGGCCACTGCAATTCACTGATACGCGGCGAAATCAGGGCACCCCTTTACCTGCCGATCACGTTGAACGCCGAGAAGCTGGTGGAAAGGCCTGCGCCTCGAGCCCCGGTATATCCAAACAATACAAGGAAACATCAACGGTCGGGTCATCGGGCACGTTGGAACGTGTACTTACATCTCGAAACTATGCCGAAATGCCGAACAGGATCGAAAGCTCGGACACAGACGCCAGCGGCCAGCCTACGTACTGACATCCCCTATGACTAAATTTCAGAACGTGCAAGGGCACGTTTTAAACCTGTAGCAGACGATACCGTTGATACACCCGTAGCAGACGAAATACTCGGCGAGCGCGGGAGGCGCTGACGACCAGCGGCGAAGCGGAGTGATACAAAAGTGCAGGCGAGATCGCGTGACCTATTGCCGGCGTGTGATTGGCTCCGGCCACACGTAGCTTTGGCTGCGCTCGGACGGAAGCTGAAACGAAGTATAGCCCTCAATAGACCATTTGCAATATTCCCAAGCGCCCCGGCCCGCACTTGAGAAATCATGGCAACGGTGTTCCTTCAGCCCCTTAGTGATCGCTAATTTCGACCAATTCCATAGTTACACAGCTTTTGAGCATAATTCAGAGTCACCCCTGAACGAACTCCTGATATACCCCAAGGACCTGTCATATCACTTTTAAAATGTCTTGTCAATGTCAGCATTTTTGATACTGTGGATGCAATCCACCTTTCAACCTGGCTGAGCTGCAGAAATCTCTTACAATATTATCATTCTCGTGATTGATGTTTGAGCAGGAGTTGCTTAAGAAGCCGAGAATTCACAACAACAAAAACCAGGATTTCGCTCGGAGTCCGTGGGGCTCTTTATAGCATTTTTAGCATTTCTAACTCAATGTCAGCATGATAATAATATAAGAGATTTCTGCAGCCCATCCAGGTTAAAGGGTGGAAAGCATGCACAGTATCAAAAACGCTGACATTGAGGAGAAATTTTAGAAGCAATATGACAGGTCACTGGAGTATATCAGGCGCTTGTTCAGGGTGACTCCAATTACGCTCACAAGGCGTGTAACAAAGGATAGGGTCAAAATTACCGATCACTAAAGAGCTGAAGGAACACCGTTCCCATGATTCTTTTAGCGCGGGCCGGGGCACTTGGGGAATATAGCAAATAGTCTATTGTTATAGACCAGCCCCAAACATTGCAAGGTAAGGTCCCGCCCACGGAACCCACCTTGCCGGAGCAGCACGTGGCGGACGGCGGTCTCGACGTAGTCGTTGGTCGGCTCGCCGCTGTGGATCATGAGGCCGTCCACAAACTTCATGGACTTGGCTCGCTGGCCCCTCAGCTTGCCCGAGACCACCACCTCGCAGCCCTTGGCGCCGCTCTCCATGATGAAGCGCAGCACGCCGCTAGCAGGCCCGGCGCACCGCCAGGCCGCCGATCAACTTGTAGCGCAGCGACTCGCACTGCGCTATGGCGCACAAGCCGCGGGAGGCCACCTTCTCGGCGTACAGCTGCGGGGAAGCGGGAACCGTGGCACCAGGTCAGTGTTGCGCCACAGGCTAATGGGGCGCCAGAAGCGAGATTGGCAAACCATTGCAATGTTTATAGTCACTGAAAAGGTGACAACGGCAGGGAAGAGCTTCAGTTGCCCCACCTCCCGGGCAAGCTTCCCACCTTCAACGGCGCTTCGACGTTCGTCCAAGTCTATAGTTGATTCGTCAGTAACTATACATTCACCTAAGAAAACAACCATGTCATGCGATTCTGTGTGTCGACGCACAACCCACAACTAAAGAAAGCAAAAAATGAAAGCCGTTTACAACTCCCTGTAACGCCGAATTAGAGCGCAACTCTTGAGGAGGAGGAGGAAGGCACGTGGCCTCGGGTGGGGGCGGAGAAATTTTCCCGCTCAATTTAGCAGGGAAAATTTTCCACTAAATTTAGCGGGGAAAATTTTCCACTAAATTTAGCGGGGAAAATTTTCCGCTAAATTTAGCAGGAAAATTACCCATCATGCACCGCGCGGTTACGCCGCCGCTCAAGCCGGAAACGAGCGCCTAAGAGCTGCGCTGTAAAAAAAAAAAGTGAAAGCCGTTTACAATTTCTTGTAATGCCGAATTAGAGCGCAGTTCTTAAGGAGGAGGATGGAAGGGTACTGAGGGCAGGGTATACCCCTCCTCCTTCTCCTCCTCCTCCCCTCATTCTTTAATCTCCTTGGAGGGGGGGGTCACATAACCTCGGGAGGAAGGGGGGGGGGGGGCACGTGACCTCCCTCCTTATCCCTTTACAGGAGTCACGTAACGTCACGGGACCTCGGGCGGGGGGGGGGGGGGGGGTCACATGGCCTTAGGGGGTCACATTACCTCACGGTTACGCCCACGCCGCTCAAGCCAGAAACAAGCGCCTAAGAGCTGCACCCTAAAAGTAAAAAAAAGGATCTTAAGTTCACGGATAAAGTTGGGAAACACAGAATGCGGGGCGTGGTTTGAGCTACGCCGGGTGCGTTTGTCGAGCTTTTCAGAGTTCGGGAGTCGCACTTAAAGGGTAACTGCAAAAGAAAAAAAGTGTTTTTTTAAACAGCCTAATTGGGACAAGCATGTCACAAAACAAATCTTCCACGAAAAAACAAATTTTTTCTAGCAATATTTACGCCACAGAACGTAATTTAGTCGGAGTCCCAACCTCTCCGCATTTGAAACTCCCGCTCTTTCGACGCCCGCGGAGTGGCTGGTATACGTCACTCCGTGACGTCTAGCAGAGACTCTGTGACGTGTAATAGGAACTTTGTGGCGCGCGATTCAAAACGGGTGAAATAGCCGCAAACTAAAATCAGTCCTGCGCAATAAATATTGCTGTAAAAAATTTTGCTTTTGGCGGAAAAATTGTTTTGTGACATGCTTGTCCTAATTAGGCTGTTTAAAAATACACTTTTTTTCTTTGCAGTTACCCTTTAAAAGGAGCACTAAAGAGGATTCCGGGATCGTCTGTTCTTGGTTGTAACTGATTCTAGGGGCCCTAAGCATCCTAAAAATTGAGAAGTTACCATCACGCGACGCTGGTTTCCCTATTAAAGACGCAATGAAAGGTCGGTACACACCACTTTCTGGGCTAATTTTTCCACTCAAGAAAGGCGGGGTGGGGCACACCCCAACAGCGGTGTCAGCGCGGGAACCATGGGTGCCCGTCAGCCAATCGCGAGCCATCTTTCCCAGAGAGGCGGCTTGCATTACATTTGTTTCGAATGTTTTTTTGAAACCCCAGCCCTAGACATAGAATGTGTAAAAGCAAGGTTAAAGTGGCAGTAGGGAATTAACTATATTTAGAAATCCGGTCGTGTCATATGACTCTGATCCCCCCCGCCCGCCCCGCCCCCCAGGAAAGAGAAGGGAGGGGGTCAATCCTCATCGCCTGCGCACGACTAGTTGTCACGTGGTAGCGGGATGTTTCAACCCAACCGGCGTTGGACTTGGGTGGAGAAGTGATCTTCATAAAAGACCCATTCGTTTTTACAGTACCTATCATTGGTTCAAATGGCTGCTAATTTAAGAAAGCGTCAGAGTGATATTTTACCATACAAAAGAGCTGTTCAAAGTTTCTCTTCATGAGAATGGAGCCGTTTAGATAAAAAGCTAGTTCAAGGATGGACAACGATGTTAGGTGCGCATTTGCTGTGACCTCGCAGCTCGTGCCAGACAAAAGACACCACATAAGAATTATTTTCACACGCCACTAGATACAAAATCCTACCAACTTTTAAGACATTCGCACAGGTTGAGGCACCGTGAGCTAGCTCAACAAAAAGACGACCAACTTGGAAAAATGACGCAGAAGGCTGTTAGAGATGCGACAAGCCGTTAGAGCAAGATTGGAACGAAACGCCGGTAATTCTAATTCACGCGCGAGGACTATGACGTAATTCATAAGACACGCATTCACTGTGACTAAGAAAGTAATTAGTACTTGTGAATAAAACAAACACCAATGAATGATGCAAGGCTTTCCACGATGCTGCATCGGCGCTAACCATCGGAGCAACAAGCAGAACGGTGTACGAAGGTGACAGCAAATGCACACCTTGTTAAACTAGCCTTTACCGGATTCCCGGTTTCAGTGGAAACAGCACTTGCTACGGGACAGCCCGGCCTAGCTATCCAATATCATCGCACCTTGAAGCAACTCAGAGGCAGCGTGGGATGCCCATCAGCACCACATTTCATTGAAGAGTGGACTCTCCCGACAAGGCCAGAGCAGTTTACAAAGCACTTTTTTCCTCATCCGATCTGCCGGCATCGAAGGACTGTTTAAAAGTCTTCCCCCTAGCTCGACAGGACAGCCACAGGGTAGAGGTTTCAATATTAATAAAATAAATGTTTTCACCACCACCTAGTTTGATAGCTTTTCAGTATGATGCTATGTGGGCAAGGCAAGAATGAGAGCAAACAATCCTTAGGGTGAGGACGCTAGATCTTGTTAGCTCTATCGAGCTACAGTGACCTAGATTCAGCTCCCAAGACCTCACTTTTGTGCCCAAGTTACAACAAAGAAGCTTCCCCTTCTCCTTCCTGACGGTGTCTTTTTTCTCCTCAAGTTGCATGCCACAATAATTTTCTAACCAAGTCCCACCACCACATTTGTCAGAAGAGGTGGATTCTGCCAAAACCACCCAGGCAGATTTACCATCGACCTCGAGTGGGCTGAGACTTGGCAAACGGAGTACTGGACAGTTAAACGAGACCGCATTTGGTGCACTTTCAGTGCCTTTAAAGAAGTCCAAAGGGCAGCGATGGCGGGACTAACCTCCACAGTCCCCTCAGGGAAGCTGAACCTCTTCTGGACGACCGAGGTGAGCTCCCGGATCCTGCGGCCCTTTTCGCCCAGCACCGACTGGGTGCGGGTGGCCAGGATGATGATCTCTGTGTTCTGTGGCGTGACGCGCACCTCCACGCCCGAGTAGCCATCCTCGGCGAGTTCTCTCCGCAAGAACTCGTTCAGCTCCGCCTTGAAAACACCGTCGGCGACGAACTGCGTGCGAGGGAGAGGATGCATGTTAGCAGGGAAAACACAAGCTATGTTGGCTATGGTCACAGACAGGACAAAAATGTGGTATTCACTGGGTGCCACATTTCACTGCACCCTTCATTGGTGGGCACGCTCGGAACGAGCTCACTTATCGGTGGTATTCAGTCCCGGCCATAATTAAGTCCGTTGCTGCTAACTCAAGCTTGCAACGAGCTTCCATGATGCTTCCACCACGTGCATTGCACACCACCCAGGTTGGAGCTCCCCTCGGAAGATAAGGGGAGGATTGTCCAGAGCGTGAGCTGTGAACACCGCGATCAAACATGGCATCCAGTGGATACCACTTATACTCCTATGGCTAGCAAAGACCAGCAGGCGTGTTCCACCAGTAGCTTCCATGCAACACCTTGTAGGGACAAATCCAACTAATCCGCCTTAGTACGTGATCAGTGATGCAGCAATACCTATTTCGGAATCAGGAAGACACTAAAACCCTAAATGGCAGCCTACACATCTTGTTAACGCGCGAGAACAATCAGTTATTCCAGCAGCGTTGTTCGTAGAACCCTTAACTGCCTGCTACCGCTCAAGCACCCCGCAAATCCACGTTTGAAAACGTCCGATGAAGACACTGCCACAAATCTAGGCTGGCACAGAACAAAAGGCCACCACGGAGAACAAGAACGCTTCGATCAAATTCATAACGCTAAAGAGGTTGCCGGCGAGGTATTCGGCGAGGAAGGTGCCGAGCCAAACGCTGGGAACATGGGAGAAGTATAGTATAGAATAACGTATGGAGGGCTCATTACATTAAGCAGTTTTTCATATTACTTTACGCGTTACCTTACAATGGCACTTTTGTTCTTTTAACCGTATGCGCTTTCTTTCGATGCGATGGAAATAGCACCGGCTCCTTGGGGTTCCAAGCGGACACTAGACTTTATATTCACAAGCCTGTACCCTATGTTACGCTAATTACACAGATATTGTACACTTCAGAGGCATCAACGTGACCGGAGGCAACAAAGTGGCACATTTTCTAAGCAAAGCCACACACGGCGGGTAGTTGTCACGCACAGGAGCGTGATTTGAAGCAAAGCATTCCTCCAGGTGTGCCGCCGCAATCGTCTTTTATCACATAGTTCTACTCAACGATCGCTTTCATACTGCGCATCCATCGAAAGTAGGCACTTCCCCGGAATTAGTAACGGGTGTATTTCGGGGTGATCATGAATATTAGAATAATAAATTGAAATTCTGACCTTCCTCTTCTTGCTTATTGGGTTCGCCATGTCTGCTTCTAGACCGGAAAAGGCTGTTCGCGAAGAGAAATCCCACTTCCTTTTCTCCGCAGAGATGGCTTTTCGCGCGTTATCGTGGTTATCGTAGACGCACCATGGCGCTGTAAGTTGGACGATTTGTATGTTTGGGTACGTCAGCGTCGGCCGCGGCGTCTTTGGGAGCCACCGTCGCTAGCAACTTTCGACTTTATAAGAAAAGTAGACAAACGAGGGCCAATACATTTTTAGATGTGTGGTAGCTTCCGCCACCCTGCGGACAATTCTTTAAACATTTTGTCAGTTGCTCTTAACTTCACAAGATGGCACGATCATACCCTACGTGGAGTGAAAATGCGGAAGGCGCGACAGATGATGGATTTTCGAACGAAGCCGCTGCGTGAAGAATTACGCACGTAGTCCGTGCAGTTTTAAAAAAGTACTACACGCGAAATAAGTTTACAGAACTGAAACTGCGCAGTAAGGTGGTCAGTTGGGCGAGTTGATACTGATTGAACGTTCAAACTGCACATTACGCTTCCGACAGCACTGTGCTGAACCTCCAGCACAGTGTGACACATGCATAACTGCAGCGCTTGGAGGGCGTTATCGTAAGCGTAAGACAAAAACATTTAAAAAAATTCATAAATGAAAAAAAAAGTTGGTTTTAGTGACAGAGCAGCACAGCATGTTTCAATACCTAATCGCTTTCATGTAAAAAAAGAAGAAAAAAACCAAATATGTTTGCAATGTGCGAGTTCATTATATAATAATAATGGTTTATTATAATAATGGTTTATTTTTATTTTTCGGTTGCAACCAGTTATGATTCGGGTCTGCCAAAGCCAGAATTGGCTTGTGTGGCTAAACCTCTTCCACCCGTAGTAGAGTTATTAAATCAATTAATTTCAATAATAATAATATTAATAATAGTAATATTTTTATTGACATAAACATGAATACAATAACCTCAGCGGGTTAGTCAAAGTTGTGTGACTGGACCCTGCTGGCGGTAAGAAACACATAGTATTCATATAAAAAAATGCTCTAAGTTAATTTAGAAACATCACTTAAAAAAACTGAACAAATTGATGCTAGAGAGTGTAAAACAAATTTCTGTTGAATCTACAGGCAAATAGAACTCAAAAGAATAAATCTAAAAGACTGTAACATTTGAACCCCCCCCCCCTGTTTCCCAACTAACAAAACAAAAAGTTTTTTTAGTTGGGAACACGATTTTTTTTTCTTTTTTCAAAAAGAAAGGACAAATATTCAAACATACGCAAATTACAAACATGATATGAGTGAACACTTACACAAAAGATAGGCAGAAATATATTTTAATAATAATAATAATAATAATAAATTTATTCCGGCAATTTGATTTTTTTTTATTATATTAGACTCGGGTCTGTCGAAGCCAGGGTTGGCTTGTGTGACACGACCCAGCAATGATGTTAACCAATGTGAGTGGTAGACGGGCGTTCTTGGTATTGCTCATAGCAGTCAGTATAGAAGTTCAAAATAGTTCACAAATGGCAGTCAGTATAGATGTTTGAAATAATTCACAAATGGCAAAAATAAGAAACACAGAGATGATTTCTATAACTACACTATACCATACTTCATGAAAAAGTAATATTTAAACACATAGATAAGTCAATGTACACTTTCAAAAGTAAAAAAAAAATGTTTGCAAAAAAAAGCAATAAAAAAGGATATGTGTATACAGGCATATATCACACAAAGATACACCGAGGCATATATATATACCCAAATTTAGATCTACAGATGCGTACACGGATATACAAATTTAACAGTACTTACAGCACAGACACAAATAAAGACAAAGACAAATGCCTATGTGGATTCAGCACCAACTGAAGAAAGGTCCAAAGAGTTCGAAATGTTATTCGCAAAAAACAAATGCATATATGGTTTCTAGCACATTTCTTTCAAGGTGCTTTTTAAAGATCGTAGTGAATCGAGTTGGAAAAATAATAATAATAATAATAATAATGCATTCATTTCACATATTTTGAATACACAATAAAGTAACGGGTTTGTCGAAGTCAGGCTTGAGATGCAGAACCGAGCAAGGGAAATTACATAAATAGCAAAGAAGTCCTAGAAACACATCGTGGCAAAGAAGTCTGACACGTTAGTCAAATAATCAGTCAAATAACACAGTGGAAAATTAAAAAAAAAAGAATCACAAGAGCAATATTGAACCAACTGTACAAATTACATTTAAAAAGTCTTCAACAGTTTTTTTTTTTTTCAATCTTCTCTTAGTAGCTTTTAAGGAGTAGTCGGGGAATCTCAACTATAGGCCTAAAAGTAGAAAGACTCTCGCTTGCCATATCTCGTATGACACCGGGGCTCTTAAAAACGGTCTGAGCTACACAAATCTCTGAGGGACACAGTTTGGAATCATTAGACCAATAATGAGATAGCACAACACATTGAAGATGGACTGAACGAAAGTTGGGCAACTATAAAAGCCCCTACGCAGAGTTGCGTTTTAGAGCTTTTGAGTGCGTTTGACTGCGTTGCGTTGAGAATCGAAAGAGAGTCATCGGCACATCTGTGCTTCGTATGAAGCTGTAGAATCAAATTCAAGGAATCGTCTTGGCAGGTGACATAAGAAGCAGATATGCCCTGGTTTCTCGCAGCCGCAACGCAGTCAAACGCTCTCAAACGCAACGGTGCAAAGATGTCTGCTCCCACTGGAAGATCAAAATGGTACCCGGCGCTTTTCAACAAACTTTTGAGAATGCGGTTGATTTTAGTTTTCCAAGCTTCTGTGCAGTTAACAAATAATGTGATACCATATCTGAGTATGCTATAAGCAAGATTACGCGCAATCAATTTTCTTACAGCAAACGGCATAAATATCCTATTGTTAGTTGTAGTTGACGTTTCAAAGTTTTCCAGATACATACGACAAATGTGTTGTCCAGGATGATGATGATGATGATGATAACAATAATAATAATAATAATTATAATAATAATAATAACAATAAATTTGAATGCACCCTACCATTGAAAAGTCATACATAGCATAGCACAGCCACTCTAAACCCAAAAATAGACACATCCACATAAAAGCATTTAAGAAATATCTCCGATATCGCGTAAAAAAAGATGCACATGAACACTAATCGGAGTCGATTCAGAGAACCAAATGTCCAAAACAAATAAGCTTATCTAAAAAAGAGGGGAAAAAGAGCAGCTTCTTATTAGAGGAGGAAGCAGAACGCTATAAGAACACAAATACGTTTTATATTGTCCAAAGAGCAAGCGTCCGAAAAGGATCAGGAGTGACCCACATTTTGAAGAGGGAAAAAGAAACGTGTATATTAAAAGAAGTCGAACCGAAGGCACTGATCAGAAAGTAATACGTTAAAGCACTTTCATAATTTTTCGACGCGAAGTAGAAGTCGAAAGATCAGGTAGGATTCGCCGGTGACCGTGCCCTCAAAGAATGAAAAAGCATTATAATGCACGCGTGCTAGATACTAAAGCCTGCGCGCTTCGTTTTGTTACGTCAGATACGTCACTGCTCGTAGGCCAAGCGAGGACAGCCAGCAGAGGATTTTCACCGTCGAGCATCTGCCACGTTGCTGACGAAGCACTCCGGATGGGGAAACGCTTTTTGTTTTTCTTTTTTAATGCTCCGTCATCTCCGTTGCATCTTGTCTGAGCGTCGAAAATGGAATTATGTTCTAGCATGGCAGTTCGACGACGGAGCCATAGAGTGCCCAATCGCAGATTTCGAGCGCGAGGATCTGGTAGCAGAGAGCATCAAAGAGCCATTTCTCGAAGAACCCACAGGAACTCTAGGGGAACCTGGACATCAGCGCACAGCTTTTGCAGCGGCGAGGGCCCGAAACACACCTTCGGGTCCTCGCGTCTCGCCGGAGCGCTTCGCGGCAGCGGCGAGACGCTGGGCTTCGGCTTCTCGCCGCAGCGAGGCGCCAGTCACGTGGCTCTCCTCTTCATCCGCTGTCTGCCGCTCCATTTTTTTTTCCATTTTGGCGGCCGCTTTTTGTGGTGCTATGCCAGGCTTTGTCAGTATATAAGAGGCTATGGTTCTAGGTTGCATACTTGTACTAAGTAAATCTAATAAAAAAACAGTAAAAATAAGATAACGGGACGTGACGACGCAATTTTATAGATGGCAGGCGGCTCGCAAGCGAAGAAAAGCCATACATTAGGAGCGCATTGGCTCAACGTAGAAAGCCGTTAGAAATCCGGAGACAATACGCCTGAGTATTCACTGCGTCCGTTGGCGACCAGAATGTCTATACTTCGTTTCAGCTTAGGTCCGAGCGTGGCCGATGTTATGAGACGAAGGGCCAATCAAACAGCGAAAGAGGCACAACGTCATGGCGTGCTCTCTGCAGTTGATAGGACTAGCCGGCGTAGGAGCACGCACAAAGAGACGGCGAATACCGGCTAGTCCTATCAACTGCAGAGAGCACGCCATGACGTTGTGCCTCTTTCGCTGTTTGATTGGCCCATCGGCCCATAACATCGGCCGCGCTCGGACCTAAGCTGAAACGAAGTATAGTTTCTTCATGTGTGTTTGAACGTGAGGATCAATGCTTTATATATGTTGTGTGCCGTGGTGTGGGGAAAATTATGACGGCGAATCGAAGGTTCACATATTCTCCATTCCAACTGACGAGCAACGGCGTATTCAATGGATTAAGGAAGGGGTCTCCGAACTTTATGGCTGTAACGTTCCGAATTAATCGCAAAACGCGTCCGTCACCATCTTAATCCCCGACGTTCTCCTTTTAGGGGCGAAGCTCTTTAGGGGCTAGCCATGTCCGTATGTCCGTCCAGTGTCCAAGCGTCCGGCGTCCGGTGCTCGTGCTCCTGCTCGTGAGCTCACGCGCTCACGTGCTCACGAGTACGTGCTCACGTGCTCGTGTAAGGCAAAGAAAAAAAAGATTATAAAAAAATGAAAAAAAAAGATGAAAAAAAAATCTGTTTGCGCAGTCGAGAGGATTCGAACCTGTGCGGGGAGACCCCAATGGATTTCTAATCCATCGCCTTAACCACTCGGCCACTACTGCGGGACGAGTAGGGGCTCTGAGATGTAGTAACTCAAGAGCTGGGGATGTCATGGATGAAACGTTGCATGTACCCGCTCAACGTCTATACAGGAGAGGGCGCTGCGGTCAATTGCGTATATAATCGCGTTAAACTTTGCATGCATTGGCTCAACGTTTATAGACGAGAGGGCGCTGCAGATAAAATGCTCAAATGCGTACATAACCACGTTCCATACCACACATTCTCTTTCTGACATGGATGAAAACGAACGAAAGGCTCCGCATGCTGCGGCTCAGCGTCTACGCAGACAAGCACCACCAGAGCTTCGCCCCAATCAACATCATTCACCACGTAGAGATGCGGTCAATTTTTCTTTTATTCCCCCCCCCCATATATTTCGTGCTGCTTCCTCTTCTATTTTTTTCTTTTGGTCTTCTTCACTCTCTTCGGCTTGTGAATTCATTCCTCCTGGAATGATATTTAAAGATGTTGGTAATCGGCGCTACTTCAACTGTGTTGTTCGGTCCAGTGTACTACACCGTTTTCAGAAGCCCTTGTTGCACTGCGGTTTTGATGACTTGGTAAGGCCCCTTGAACTGTGAAGCAGATCCGAGGCCTTTCGGACCAAGACAAAGTCACCCACCCGTAGCTTTGGAAGCTCAGTATTGTGTCGCTTATCGAAATGCTGTTTCATCTGGTACCGATAGTTTTCTTGTTGAGCATCGGTCTTTCTGCGTTCCTTGATATCGATTCGTCCAGCAATCCCAAGCAGGCTGTCAGCAGGCAGCAGTGGAGCTTTTCCCGAGATCACGAAGAGAGGACTGCATCCCAACCCTGCCGTGTAGGACCGATTATGATGTGCTACACCAGCCTCAAGCGAACATTTCCAGCCACCTGGAAAGTTGGGGTACATGTTCATATATTGTTTTATGTCTCGAATGGCGCGCTCCGCTAGGCCATTTGCCGAAGGATGGTGAGGTGCCGTGAATCGCAGGGCTATCCTGCGGTCTTCTGCCCATCCTTTTAGTTTGCGGCTACGAAAGGCTGGTTCATTGTCCGAAACGACAACCTTTACGTTGCGATACACTTCTCTGCTCAGCAAAGAGATCACGCTGTTAGCGTCTTCCTTACCTGGTTTTGCTGCCACCATTCGAGTGCACTCGTCGATGCACAGTAGAAATGCTTGCGTCTTCTTCACACCTTCGCCCTTTTTCTTTATCTCTGCGAAGTCAAGGTGAAGCACTTCAAAAGGTGTCCTGGAGTGTTCAGGTAGCGTCATTTGATCTGTAGGTTGTCGGTATTTAACTTTGTACATTTGGCACTCGTGGCAGGACTTGATGTAGAGTCTTGTGTCATCTTTCATGTGAGGCCACGTGAACCGTTTGGTCAGCTTCATATAAGTCCGCCAGAACCCGTCATGACCACCTGACTCTGGGCTTGTGTGGTACAATTCTAGAATCTGAGGAACCATTGTGGATGGAACGTGAAACTTTCCTTTTGTGCCAAGTTCTAGCTGTTCTGTCCCTTCCCAGAGTTTTGATGAATTCACTACTTCGGGTGACCCTACAGAGGACGTTAGCAGAAGTCGTGACATCGCGTCGGCGTCTTTTAAGGAAGCACCTGGACGATGACTTACTTCAAAATCAAACTGCTGCAGCTCATTGATCCAGCGAGCTATCTTTCCCTTTGGCTCAGTCATTTTGAGTAGAAAGGTGAGTGCTTCATGGTCAGTAAAGAGTTTGAATTTTGAACCTTCCAGGTAGGAACGGAAATATCTAACCGCCTTCAGCACCGCCAGGGCTTCTTTCTCTGTGGTAGTGTAGTTCACTTCAGTCTTCGTGAAAGTTGAACTGTACGTGGTATCCCACGACGTGTAGCTGTTGGGAAGCCGGTTTCTTGATGTCACGTTGGTAGAGCACTGCACCTGTTGCGTAGTGTGAAGCATCTGTGTTGAGCTCGAATGGTAGATTGAAATCCGGCAAGCGCAGAACCGGGTCGGATGAGATGATCTTGACAAGGTCCTGATACGCGTCTTCGCACTCCTGGGTCCAGTCGAACTTTGTTTCTTTCTGAGTCAACTTGGTCAGGCAGCGGCTTTTCGTAGCATAGTCCTGGATGAATGATCTGAAATGTCCTGCAAGGCCGAGAAACACACGGAGCGAGTGCACGTCGTAGGGCTTGGTAAGTTGGGAAATACGGGAAACTGACTCTTGTTTCGTATTTTTCGTTGCTCCGTGCAGAACTCTGCCTAGAAATACAACTTTGCTCTTGAAAAATTCACTTTTCTTTAAGTTGACTTTGAGGTTGGCCTCACAAAGGGCGGACAAAACTTGTGCCAGATGCTCTTCTCGTGTTCGCTCTCTGTCTTTGAGTATATGATGATATCATCAACATAGACATTACAGAATCTTCCCAGGTAAGGCTCGAGGACGGCGTTCATCATCTTTTGGAACCAGCTGGGTGAATTTTTCCATCCAAAGGGCAGGCGATTATATTCATAGATGTTGAATGGCGTTATAAACGCTGTGAACTTCTTGGTGTCCTCTCGAAGAGGCACCTGCCAGAACCCTTTACACAGATCAATCCTAGAGAAGTACTTGCAGCCTCCTGTTTCATCAATTATACTGTCAATCCGAGGCATTGGAAAAGGAATTAGTGACGTCTGTTGGTTCACTGCTCGGTAGTCCGTGCAAAGGCGAAATGTTCCATCTTCTTTTGGAGCGATAGTGATGTGACATGCTCTGGCAGCTCCACGTCTGGTTCATCTTGAACTTGATATCGGTTGAAAAACCACTCGGTCTAGGTCCCGAGTAACAGAAAATTGTACCCATATGCTCTGAACCCTGTCGACTGCGCCAAATTATATAACGTTCCGAAAAAATCTCAAAACACATCCGTCACCATCTTAATCCCTGACGTTCTTCTTTTAGAGCGCAGCTCTTAGGCGCCCGTTTCCGGCTTGAGCGGCGTCGCCGTCGCCGTCGGCGTAACCGCGTGTAACCCTCGTAACCCTCGTGAGGGTTACGAGGGTTACTCTCACGAGGGTTACGAGGGTTACTCTCGCGAGGGTTACCCTCACGAGGATCACGAGGGCTACCCTCGTAACCCTCGTGAGAGTAACCCTGGTAACCCTCGTAACCCTCACGAGGGTTACGAGGGTTAGTTACCCTCAAAAGGGTTACCCTCACGAGGGTCACCAGAGTTACCCTCACGAGGGTCACGAGGGTTATGAGAGTTAACCTCACGAGGGTCACGAGGGTTACTCTCACAAGGGTTACTCGGGTTACCCTCACGAGGGTCACGAGGGTTACCGCCTGAGGTCACGTGACCCCCTGAGGTCACGTGACCCCTGATGTCACGTGACTCCGCCTGAGGTCACGTGACTCCGCCTGAGGTCACGTGACCCCCTGAGGTCACGTGACCCCCTGAGGTCACGTGACCCCTCAGGTCGCGTGACCCCCTGAAGTCACGTGACCCCCGTGAGGTCACGTAGACCCTCCTGAGGTCGCGTGACCCCCTGAGGTCACGTGACCTCAGGGAGTCACCTATCCCTCAGCACCCTTCCATCCTATCCCTCAGTACCCTTCCATCCTCCTCCTCAAGAGCTGCGCTCTAATCCGGCGTTACGGGGAGTTGTAAACGGCTTTCATTTTTCTTTTATTCCCCTCCCCCCCCCCCTATACTTGGTTTCACCTTATGTTGTACCGCAGAAAAGGCTAGAAGCACGAGCTCAGAGCGTTGGGAGCTATTCTTAACGCACGAGAGCTTGTGCCGCCGAGATGTGCCCTAGAGCAAGGAGCTCGCGCTTGTAGCCTTTCCTGCGGTACATCATAAGGTGAAACAGAGTATATACTCTGTTTCATGCTTAGCGTGCAACGCTGTCAAAGCTACTGGCGCGAGCGTGGGGCTTGATCTCATTGATCATTTGCACGCGCTCTCGCGCAAACAAAACCATAGATGAAGCCACGCGCTCGCGCTAGTAGCTTTGACAGCGTTGCACGCTAAGTATGAAACACAGTATAGATATTTCGCGCTGCTTCCTCTTCTATTTTTTTTTGTCTTCTTCAATGGTTAAGGGGGCGGATTCGGTGCCTGTCGCAACCTCGAGGCCCAGAAAATAAACAAGTAAACATAAATGAAAAAAGAAAAACACGAAATAAATAGACCTGGATAAGCATTTAAACACAACAATGTAAAGTGCAGAACTCTTTTTCTTAATTTCTAATGCGTAATAATACATTACCTACTTGCGAATAACAAGATTTGCGAGTAATACAGTTCAATGTATAGTATAATTCAACATTAAGTTAATTATGACATACAATATTTGTAAAAACTCACCTTGTTCATTTGAGCCTTCCAATTGTTTTTTTCAGACGATTTATTACGGTGTTAGGAGACTGCACAAAAGGTTTGAACGAAAAGTAGTAAGAACTACTTCGCATAAAGCAGTTATTACTTTGTTTGTGCAAAGCTTTGCACAAAGCAGACGTTTTGCACAAAAACGCAAAAGTCAAGCACTCCATGCTTGACGTTTGCGCGTTTTTTTAAGTTCTTACCAATTCGAATTCGTAATGTCGGAGTCCCACTAGAGCGACAAACAATAACAACCGACACGGACAAGCCTCCAACATATGCAGCATTTTCGTGAAGGTACCTTTGGCAGGCGTTGAGTCGTTCGGTGCTGTGGTGCTGTGAAGTAAGCACGAGTGATTGCAAGCTTGTCAAAGATACCCTCGCGTGCATGATGCTCGTGTTTGAGCATAGCCTCCTTCATTCTACAAAGAACGTCAAATCGCGAAAGACTCTGGTTTGAGGCTTGTCGCTGTTGTTGTTTCTGTTTGTCGCTCTAGTAGGACTCGGGCATAAGGTGAGCGACGTCTTCAGCTAGGACAAGGGGGCGACACACTCGGCGACGTCTTCGTGCACATCAGCTTTGTGGTCGGACGCGTCGTACGGAAGAAATCCTAATTGTTTTGATCGGTGAAAATTTCTTTTTCGAAGCTAGACAGATTTGCCGGTACCGCAAGCAACAGTTCTGAAGTAGAGGTCCCACGCCCGTCGTCCAGACCGCTTCGTTTAGCCATCCAGCCAGCGAATCCGGCGATACGACGCCGTGTTGAAAATTACGCAGCAAATGCACAGAATGCTTTCAATTCTGTGTGGAACTTTTTTTTTTTTTCAATCAACGTATTGGCAGTTTTTTAGAAGCCACAAAAAATGGGTATCATATTTTTTTCTTATTTTTAATATTGAGTATGTGCTTTCGATGATCCACGACTTTGGTTATATTTGGTGTGTGTGTGTCTAAACCAGAGGTCTCAAACACAAGGCCCGCGACTAGCTGGGACGCTGCCCGCAGGCAACCGGCTACGAGCCCCGGTTCCCATGTCTCGAGCGCTAGAAATGGCATGCGCCATAGTGATCTCATCTCGCCAATTCACTCTCGCTCGAAATGTAGCTTTGGTCTTTTAACGTATTCACACAGTTTTAACTTATCTGTGTTCATTTGCCCTTTGTTTCGCTTTATTTTTGCCTTCCCAGGTTTCTGTAATGTACAACAATTCCGCTACTAGGTTGTAAGCACGAGTTCTTTGTTGAAGGATTCATCTCGGCTGCGCGAACACTGATCAGCAGGAGCAACTTCAAAGATAAAGCTACAAGCCCAAAATTCTCGCCTTAAAAAAATTAAAATAATAATAATATTTCAAAGATGAGTATTTGTTTAGGGTGTGACGGAGTGTGGTTCCGACTCATTCGGTGCTGCGCGTGCGGACACGTGTGGGTGTGTGTGTCAGGCACGTAGCCAGGATTTTGTTTGGGGGGGGGGGGGGGCGCCCATGACAAAATGCTTTATAACGGGGAGGGGGGAGAGGAGGTCTCAGCAAAATCGAAGATTTCGGGGTGGGGGGGGGGCGGGCCCCATGGCCCCCCCCCCCCTGGCCTGGCGGGAAGCACTTTGGGTTGAATTCACGGATACTTGTGGTAGTCATATTTATTTGTTTTGTTCCAACGTGAACGCGGGAAAACCATCGAACTGTCCTGACCAACCGCGGGCCACGTTCAGTCTGCCTTGACCGTCTGATCGTTAAAACTGTTGTCTCCTTGCTCAAACGACAACGGCCTAGTAGAGCAAACGCTGCGTTAAGTAAGTGCAGGCCTCAAAAGACTTCAGTTTAAAGGTTGTTTGGGGTAAGTAGGTTCGGTGTGAACAGTAGATATAAGGAGATGTTGATCATCGTTACCTGTGGCCTTAACCTACTTGTTACGCCTGATTCACTTGCTCCGATTCTGCTTGCGATTTTCAGTATCGACGTTGAGCATCGCAGCTACCGTCCACGCTTCTTTTGCCGCCCGAGCGACGTCGCCACTGAAAACAGCGAGCAGAATCTCATCACGTGAATCAGGCTTTAGCGTCCATTCTGCGGCGTTCGCGCGAAATGAATCGCCACACGTCAGATTATTTACACGAAGTTTTGCGGTGCCTCGTAAATTTAGCTCAGCTCACAAAAGTAGTAAGGGATTGCTGTGGAAGACGTGAAATCAACAACTCCAACGCAAAAAGAGGGCACGGGGACACACACCAACGCCGACAACATCACATTCCAATGGTTCGTTGATACGGGACGCGCGGACACTTCTTGCCCACACCCCATCGCGCATGCGCTGCGCCGATGGCGTGCCGCTAGGGGCGCTTCGGTCATCACTAGTGCAGAGCCATATATAGGGGCTATGCACTAGTGGCTCTGCCCTGGTCAAGCAACACTTCCTTTAATTTCCTGTCTCTCTTAACTCTGTGAATGAATGAGTGGCTCCACCCTAATGGGACCATGCAGCGCCGCCTAGCTTTTGTCAGCGTTGCAGGCAGCACGACTGCCAGCGTCTCAGAACGAGACCGATGCTAACGCGGTGACGCCAAGACCGAGCTCATCAACTTTCATAAACTCTCATCGAGCTTTGACGTGCTTGCCACTTGGGGCGGGGCTTAAATCCACTAACGATGACGTCATGGGCAAGCCTTGTCTTCTAAGCACATGGTCTAGCGATCCATCGGGACCACGCCGTAGCGGCCCCGTCGTCAGCACCCCTTCTGCAGAGAGCCAGGGCAAGAACGTCTTCGACGCAAGCTGCACCAACACCCGGAGCAACGAACTCGAACTTTCCACCTCTCATGCTCTTCCCCGCGAATCTCTAATCGGATCTGCCCAGAGGAGCGGACCCCGCCAATTCCCATGACCTGTGCCCGTTCCTCAGGCTGACCAGCAATGGACGGAAGGAGAAAGGTTGCATCGAACGGTGCCTGAACCCGGTCAAAGCCTACGGTTTCGGGGACCGGAGGACCCCCCTTTGCCAAAGAAGGGGTCAGACCCCTTGCTTGGGCCCGACGGAGGGTTCGCAAACAAACCCTCCCTCCGTTTGCGTTTTGTGCGAGATTCCTTTGAACCCGCGCGTACAGAGTTCTTTCCGCGACTGGTGCCTTTTGTCAAGTTTTAGGGGTTCCTGGCTCGGAGGGGTGCATCGTTGTTGTGTTGCGAGCGCGCCTTGCACGTTCTACCAGGAGGAGGTGACGGGCGTGGTTCCTGCCTTTTTTGCCCCCACTCCCCCTCCCTCACTAAAAATACACATGAAAAAAATGAAGAAGCGATGTGTTATTATCGTGTTTGTTTCCCAACACAGTTGGAACTGTTCATAGCAGCACGAGGTTTGACCTGGGACTCCTCAACGGAACTTTCGGGTTGGGAATGTCGACGACTGGGGCATGCTGATGCCGGTACAGATATGTGATTTATCTATGCTTCAGGGCGACATCAACTGCTAAAAAAAGGAAAATGTTAAAAGAGCCAGCGAGATGAACTTAATATGGAAATTTTGTTGTTTTACGTAATACTGTGAAGGCATTATAGCTACTCTGATACTAGAAGCCTTTGGTAAAGCTGAGTAATGTCATGGTTTTTATTCGTGACTTAATATTATTGTTTTGGTGTGTCTGACGAATATAAATGGGAAAGAATACGCCATCGGATAGCTGAATACCCATAGAAACCTCAGTTCACAAACAATCCGCTGCACAGAAAACCACCCGCATATATGACTGGGCAAAATTAGTCTAATATATAGACATATTTTTCCATTAGAGAAAGACTGACTTTCTAGAATCTCAAGCATTTGTGCACCTATGGTTGCCCTAAATATAACATCGATTCATCACCTAGCGTTTGATTTTACGCATGCTTCCATTGTGCGATATCCCCGAACCTAACGTGACGTCACCAGAATACAAGTAATGCAGAGCCCATAACATTGACATTGTCTTGCTCCTTGCTAGGGAGAGATGAATATATGTGAAATGTCGTATTTCATGTTGTTATCTATTGAATGGTGGCGTGGGAAGCGTCAGCTTGGGAACCACCGTTTTCCACATCCAAAGTCGACACTTCGACTTCGTATGTGTCGTACGTAGCCAGGGGGAGGGGGGGCGGCCCATGGGCCCCCCCCAAAAATCTTTCATTTTGCTGGCGCCTCCTCTCCCCTCTCCCCTCATACAGCATTTTGTCATGGGCGCCCCCCCCCCTCCCCCCCGAAACAAAATCCTGGCTACGTGCCTGGTTGGTCCTGTTCACATCTTTGTTCTGTCCGTGTCCTTTGCGCTTTGTAATTACGATGTTTGCCGCCCAACTATCCCAACAGTTAGTTTTAATTCGACAATTCGAGTTGACCTTCACGAAATTCAAGCGTCAAATATAGTAAACCTGATTAATCCACACGAATTTATGCCTCTGCGTCTTGAAGTCACGCTCATGGCGCGACGGATGCACAGACCGCGGCCCGTGTTCAGACGCTTCACTTCACAAGAATATTTGGTCAATAAGCAGTATCAACGAACCCAATGTAAGGGCGCGAGTCAGCTAGTGTATACTGTACATGTTGAAGGAAACCGAGACCGAGAAAATACGAAAGCTGACACCAAAAGAAGAGAAGGAGGCACAGCCGTTATATAGAAAGCAAGAAGCCTTTCTTTCGACCAAAGGAAAAATGCTGAAGAGGCGGGAGCGCTAAATCATCGCACCTAAAGTCACACAAAAATGTCGCTTAGTGTGCCACACGCGCTTTGTATACTCCGTTCACCCCCTAAGTTGTCAGTGCGGTGAAGTCTACGAATTTCGTTAGACCAGTCACCCGTTTACCTTACGCCAGGTGGTCACGCTGTCGCCCCTATACCCACGCGCAGAGAGCGGGACCACGTGACGAAAGGGAGGCGGTCGATTGGACCGACGAGCGCGTAGCTTCTACCGTACTTTCAGCTTAGAGGCGAACAGAGTATGTAGGATGTTCATGGTGGGGTCCATGTGGACAAGGGACCACGGCAGAGAGGGAACGGGCCCTCGCGATGCTAATCTGCGTGGGACGTACACAAGGGACCGAGAGTGAAAGGGTCCGGGGGTCTTGAGGTGCCGTCAGGTCATGGGGACACCGGGCCGCCCCGTTCACCCCCGCCCCCGTTTTCTCGGGGTCCTTTCTGTCTCGCTGAAGGAAGGTTGACCGTGCGGGCGTTGCTCTTCGAGTTCAATTCGCACGAGTTAGGTTCGTGCGTGTTCTGCGTGAATTCGTCTCCTTTTCTGTGTATTTTGTTTTCTTAAGATTCGCGAAAGAAAGGAATCTGAACTCTTGCGACTGGTCATGGAGTTACGTTGCAAGATAGGGTTAGTAAAGAAGCTACTATTAGTATTGATAATAGTTCCTTTATTTTCCAACAGAAAATGCAATGTCGGCGGAGAAATCTTCTGGCAGGAAGATTCCCAGTTTCCTTCTTTCTATTCCCTCGGACCCTCTTCTCTCTCCCTCTCTCCACAGAAGCTGGTCTCCAAGTGCTCTGAGCTACTCCCGGCAGAAAGGAGGAAGATCTGCCTGTTTCTCAATTGGAAAGGATGAATGGAGGCGAGTTTTAAGGAATTTTGCAGTTCTGGGCTAAGGCTAGGTTCATGAGGTCTCTAATGATGATGATAATGTTGACTATGATGATTATGGTGGTGGTGGTGGTAACTGCCACCACCCCCATCATCACGAAATAAGTGATGGTGGTGGTGGTGACGGCAAAATGTAAATTGCACCCCCTTATAAAATAGAAATATCATTCAGTTTTCCATACATCTTGACCGGTTTCTGTATCGGTATAGACTCGATGATTAGGAAATTCAGGTTTTAATCAGTGTGTCGAACCGAAAAAAATACGGGTTCGGTTACGGTTCAGGTTCAGGTAAATTTATTTTGTTCCGGTTCAGTTCCGGTTAGATTAATTCGATCCGCGAACCGGTTCGCGAACCGGTTCGGGGCGCTGAACCGGTTCGCGAACCGGTTCGGAAATTATAAATGACAAATTGCAACATCAAAATAAATTACAAATAAAACATTTGAAATCAGCACATACGAAACGGGATACATCGTCGAAACTAGTAGTGCATAACGTTTATAAAAGCCTGTAGCCAATGCAAGCGGCAAACAACGACTGTCTGATGACAGGGCTGTCTGTCACGGGCGCTAACTCCAGCGTCTGCTGAGCGTTGGTTTGAGCGCACGCGCCCGCTTGAGTCCCATGACTACGCTGGGCAGGCGACGGAAGCAACAGAAGCTCGGCAGATCCTTTGTCAAATTCGAAAGTGCGCGCAGCTTCGCTTCTCCGCGAGCGACTAGGGTTTGTATCCCTGTTGTTTTTTTTCCCGCATTTTTCCAGTTTCCGGTACGAAAAAATACGGCATGTAAATCTTGACACTTCATAGCTCGATATACTCTGACCGGTGGTTGGGGCAGCGAAGAGCAGATATAATTCATGAATGCTCATTTCAACTGTAAATAAAATTTCTTTCTCTCCCTCAAACATTATCAAACTCCACAGCCTTTTCTTTTCTCATTCCGATGGAAGCAAGCCTCAAGAACTCGCGCGTTCTAGAAACGTGTTATGAAATGAGCACACAGCAGCATTTAGGATTTACGAGATTGTAGAAATATAAAATCCCGTGACGCGTTTTTTTTTTTTTTCACAGTTTTCCAATTTTTTTTTTTTTGTGCAAGCCGCGACCAGCGCAATACTGGTTCCTATGTCAAGATTCATGGATGCAGCGTTTATATTCCTAAGACTGAGTGGAGAAGAAAAATATGTAAGCGAGGTGTGTGTCAGTTGACGGCACTTAAAAAACAAATGGCATCGATAGCACATTCATTGTCAACAGCGCGTGGCCGAACCGTTTTGACATGAGCCGGTAACCGTTATTTTTTTCCGGTTCAGTTCCGGTTCGGGTTCATCGCGATAACAATATAACGGTTCGGGTTCGGGTTCAGTTCCGGAAAAAATACCGGTTCGGTTCCGGTTTTCGGTTCGGTTCGGTTCCGGTTCGACACCCTGGTTTTAATAGATGAAAATGAAGCGGAGGTGATTCTTGGTGATAGGCTGCTTTGGAGATAGTCGATCGCTCTAGCATTTATATAGATCAGTGCTGCGGAGTTGCTACTCAGGGGTCGGAATGATTCCGGGATCATTCCGCACTTTCGCGACCCCGGAATGGAACGGGGATGGAATAGCGGCAGCGTTGGGGAAATGGGTTCGGATACGTTTTCTCGTTAATAGAGTCAGAATGGAATGGGCTCGGTTCTTTTGCGTGTTCTGTCAACCTTCCGAATAAAGTATACTTTCTCTCTCTCTCTCTCTCTACGGGCTGCTGGCGTAACATCAGCGCATTGTCAAAGTGGATCTTGAAACAGCATCATTAGACTGAAGGTCTACTGAAGACGGCTTGATTGTATCACTGGCTCATGCTCGTTTGAGGATGAAAGTGGCGCGCCCCCAGTGAGGCAGCCGCAACTGAAAAGTTGTAGACGGACAGCTCATGACACCGTGAGATGCGACAAAGCGGCTTTTGGAACCATGCGCGGTTAACATGTCGCTTTTACCCAACAAATTTTGTAGTGTTATCGTGAAAAAAAAAATAAAGAATCGGATTGAATATGGTATGTAATCACGAGAACCGCCCAGCAAACGTAAAAGTGTGCGTTTTAAGGCAGGTTTCATAATATGATCCTAGAGTCCCTCGTACTGGGACCGTAGAAATTGCACTTTGTCAGCGGTTTTGTGCGCTTGTCGCAGTGCACGAAGATTTGAGGCAGGCGTACGTTGCGTCGCTTCTAACAGCAAACTTGTGGTGTTATTATGTAGGTGTTTGAAGCAGACAATAAGGTATACCTTCTTCTTGTACCACGCACGAACTAGACATTTTTAAGGCTTTATCAAACAAGCAACACGCTGACCATGAATATGTGGACGGCGTACGCTCCTTTTGTAAAGAAAATGGGTGGTTTTGATTTCTGGCGTCTGTTGCGAGCCTTTTACGCTTGATCGCGCAATCAATGTCTGCACCGACACCAGGTGCCGCGAAGCGCTTTCTGCGACCACCGCTCGGCTTAGTATAGCATGAGTGCCTTGGGAAGCATTTCGCACACTTTTGCAATTGTCTCTGCGTTTGATGACGTCAGCTTTACGCTGCTTTTTTCTGCCAATGCAGCTGTGAAGAGCCATTTCTTTCGCCTTTAGGATTGGAGAAATGACCAAAAACAAATATGTAACCACTTTGAACATATGTATATGCATGATAGTGATTTCGCAATAAAAAATTTACAAAAAGTAACGTGAAAAGTAATCAGTTATTTTCTGGGAATTTGTAAGCTACTTTTGTTGATGCAGTAATTGATTACTGTGATCAATTACATTTTGCCCAATGGAAAAAAAAAACACTTAGAGTAGTTGAGGGCTAAATTTTTTGTTAAAGGTGAACAAATCATGAAATACTCTGTACAAACAGTTTCAGTCTAAAAACTTAACTCTAAGATGCGTTAAGAAATCCTTGAAAAATGCCTAAATATGAGACTTGCGCAAGAGGCCGTTTGTCATTTTATTTTGCCTGATACATAGACCTCAATAAAATAAATTTTACTACTCCATGTAAAATAGTTGGCCTGCTTTATACGCAAAAATATTTACCCTGCAGAAAGTTTCCTGTTTGTTTGTTGTTTTTTTCCTGTGGCCCTCAAATTTGCGTCTACGCACAATTGGGAAAATTATTGTTTCACCTCTTCTCAGATGCGATTTTCTTTCTACGAAAACAAGGAAGTTTCTTGCAAAGGTAAGGTTCATTTCGTTGTATGAACATATTTTGTTACCTAAAAACATTTGATTGAAATAAACTATAGGCATGACACCTCCATTTCCGTCCTTATCTGAACATACACTACAGCAACACAAGCCACAAATAAATTTCGGTGGTTAAACCAGTATTAACGGGCTGAAGCCACTTCGTCCACCTTATTTTAATAACTTGACTATCAAGTCACAAACTGAAAAAAGAACAAAAAAAAAAAAACAAAAAAAACACCTACACTCAAATAATAAGATAAATTATTAAACCCGAATTAGATTGTAATACAGCAACCACTGACATTCGGCACATTCACAGGAATTTCCCATGAAGTTCAAGGATGTATTTTGAATCCACCCTCCTACATTTTAGGGGGAATAAGCTTTAATTAGTTCTAAAAACAATTTCTGTTTTAATTGTTGTAATATAGAACGTTGCAGCCACTCGGATTTCTGAAGCTAAGATTAATAGGTCCTAGCTCAGAGGTTCGTGAAACCATTGCAGCGCTCATATCACTCCATGGAAGAGTGTTCCAGTACAATGGAAGATCAGACACTGACTTCAGAGTAGTTGCCATGGGGTCAGTGCCTGTCGAAAACTCTCGGAGGACGTCTCCAGAGCCGGCTCCTTGAAATCCCTGTTAGTGGTTGAGAAGGTGGTTTTCGGATGGTTTACCTGTATTTCCTTTTGGTTGTTTTAAACGTGTCGTTTTGGAGGAAGCTTTCCATACAGAACCTTGTTAAAAGATCGAATGAAATGTGTAAGATGGATGTTGCTCGTGTAGCCTTGCTTTCCTTCCGACCCACCATTGCCCGTACAACGCGCCGATAAAAACCCAATACAAAAAAACAAAAAGCGTGGTTATTCTTTTGTTTGTTTTCAATTAGAAGAGACTTCAACGGGAAGGCCAGCCGCCAGCGTCGAGCTCCGACAAGAAGGGTGGGAGGCAACGCTTACATTATCTATGCTGCTCTAAAACACAGTCTTGTGCAATGAGCTCACAAGCACAAGCTCGTCTAGAGAAGAGAACTGTACAAGATCCCCGTTTCCCCGTTGAAAAAAAACAAAAACAAAAAAGCGGGGGGGGGGGGGGGGAACGACGCCAGAAATTCAGAGACTCCTGAGTTTTTTTTTTGTTTTTTGTTTTCTCATTTTGGTTGGAGTTGTTTTAAACAAAAACAACCTAGCATTCTTTTCGGATTTTCAGGGTTCAGCACGGGCCCCCTGACAGGCTGGGGCCCGTGGATGAAGCGCCCTTAGCCCGTACCTTCATCCGGTCCTGTATGGTAAGCATGCAGCTCGCCTGCACGCTTACAGTTTTAGCGCAACAGCAAAGCGCGCAGAATTTACCTCGACTTTCAGACGCTGTGATAGTAAGGCTGAAATGGAGTAAAGTATGTACGACGTTCACGGAAGAACCGATAATTTAAAACAAAAAATTACCTATAGTTACCAAAATACGAGTTGCGAAACGGCATGCAGCTTAAATGCTTCGTCTCACGACGCACCTCATACACATAGCCTCCTCCTTAAAAAGAATCGTGTGGTCCACACCGACTGAATAAACTTATATACGAGACATGACGAAATATGTGATTCTGCAGTTACCAATGACATGCATTCAATTTTATGGAGTTTATCAATTATTAATACCTCACGCGTCTCCGTATTGGTGGGTTCCACTGAACATTATCAACACTCGCACTCATTCGAACGGAGTCCCTGCTCTAACTTAGAGCAATAGTAGCTAGGGTGTGCACATACGAGTACATGCGGCTAAGGTCAAATATCAAAGCATATGTCAGGAACACTAATAATACGAAATAATGCAATATATATGTGTCTTTCTCCTCGCCCCTAAAACAATAACTATAAACCCTATAGCTGTCAAAGGTGACGGAAAAGGAGACGCCAGCTGAATTCTCGCAAAAATGACATCTATGCAAAAAAAGAGAAAAAGAAGACTCTTCATCGATGATATCAAGCAGGCAAACAGATCCAGCACCAAAACACAGTCCAAGCATTGCGAAACGTCATTACGTCATCGAGTCATTACGCAGCTGCACATCTGGCAAGCGGGCATTGGCACTGCTCCTAAAAAAGCAACCCGGTAAAATCAAAGCACAGCTGGTCGAACCCAAAACAGTGGTCCAGAGGTCACAGCTCCCCAGTCAACGCACCCGCTTCTTTGCCAATCAAACCATTCCGCCGTCGGATGAATCATTAAAGTCACCGCATTACAAAGTCCCCGCTGCCGGAACCCTAGAAGAGTGCAAGAGGGAGAGAGAAACACATCGCTAGGACTCATCTTTAATAAGCTTCCCGTGTACCCCACAAAGACAAACGCACACTGGAGATCCAAAAATCCGATTCGTCCAGACAACCGGAACAGCAACCCGAAGACACGACCAAAAACGCGGAGTGATGGGCGTGCCTTCAGCGAGGCACCCTTTATTTTGATGGAAAAGACAAAACGCAGGTGGTTCTTCTTCCACGTTCTGCCGCTGCTGCAGCAACAACCTGCGCGGGATGAACGGCCGACCCCGAAGGATCACTTTCACCCACCGCGCCCGCGAATCCACTCCCTGCTCTCCGTGCATGCGCGTGCATCGACGCGAGGAGTGGCGGCGCACGTGACGGAATGTGCGCGAGCGCGGGAGCCCTGCAGGTGCTCTGTGCATCGACGACGAGCACGACCGACCGCTCCGGAGTTCATCCGCGGCGCAGCGCACCATCTGGCAGATGCTTCGAAGGACGCGCGCCCGCGCGGGCCCTCCGTGCAGATCTCGAGGATGCGCCCTACAACTCCAAAGATCCGCGACTCGACAAACGGCGGAGGCTGCGGCTCCGGTGAGCCAATCAGCGCGTCGGAGGGAGACACGTGACCGTGTTCTATCTCACTCGTTGCGCGCAGTGATGTCCAAGCGACGGGCGATAGAGAAAGGAAAGTCACCTTTGCACGAATTTTGTGTGAAAGCGACTTCTGGTATACACAAAGCGGAAGTCTCGACAAGAGGGGAGTTCCTCCTACCCTTGTTCACCAAACCCTTCGGCTACGCTCTCATCCCTGTACCTTTGGTAAGGGCGGTCACGTGCTTCGCCCCCGTCCTTCCGATTGGCTCCAGGAGGTCGTAATGTACGACCTTTACCGAGTTACGGTTGTACAAAGCAGAGAAGAGAAGGCAGGTCCTTTCCCTCCTCGCCCTGCTTGCATTTTCATCGAGGAAGGAGGGTGATCGATTTTGGCTTCATCGTTGGCTTTGGATTGTCTTCTTCCAGTCTTCCAGCTGTCCCGATGTAGTACGTATACGTACGCGCGCGAGATTGTGGTCGCATTAAATGCTGCCGCTCGCGCCGGAGGTTCAGGTACCAGGAGCGAGCGATGGAACTTGCTGACAACGCTGGTGCCCCACCTGCCGGTCGAGCGCTAGAAGTGCGAGTGATTTTCCGGGTGGGTCCGTCCGCTTTTCTCGTGGGACAGGAAGGGGGCTCGACAGGGGACATCGACGGTCATGCTGCGAGGAGAGAGGATGCAGGAACGAGGGAAGAGGTAATGGAAACATGGGGTCAAAATGCTGTGGCCAGCTGGAACGCAAATGTCGTCGCTGCCTTTTGACGCTGTTAATTGGTGTAAATTAGGTCCCTTCCGTTTGGGATAAAACATCTTTCGGTGGTTTTCGAGTTGCGAAAAAGCGTGCTCTGCTTTGCATAATGGAAATCCATGCATCCTGCGTCATCATTCTTAAAGAGCCTTCCATCGGCAGTGGAAGTGAAACGCTCTCAAAAAGCATCAGTGCCGGCTGATGAGCAGTGATCGCCGAACTTGATTTAGTCAGGAGAGGGAGCTCAGCCGATCTTCTGAGCCACTTAATCCAAAGGTATCATCCGAACCGAAAGACTTCCTGATTCCGAAATGCTATCTCGTTCCCCCACATTCGCTCTAATTATTTTTTATATAAAAAAGGTTATATTTTGTTTGCTACTGAAACTTCGTTCTCCCTAGTTTTTCACCACTTTTCTCCGCCATCCAAACGTAACGTCAACGGTGGGAAGTCTAACAGCGGGCAAACAGGGGTGTTCGAGCTATCTGAAGTTGCAAAAAGTATCACCTTGTCTTTCGTAATAAACCTGAAAAAAAAAAAAATCAACGCGAAACGAATGTGATGTTAAGAAAACAGTTTTTGCAACTCGGAACACTCAAGACACGGCTCGCTAGTTTCGTGAAATCGGTAAGATGGACAATTGGTCTAGTTGGTGAGTGTTCATGATGAGATACAGCTTGTCTTGTTTTTTCTAGTCTCTTTGTCCTTGACCTAGTAGCGCTTGTCTTGTGCTTGTCTAGCGCTTGTCTTGTGTTTTATCATCTCTCTGTCCTTGTCCTAGTCGCGCTGTATCTCATCGTGAAATCGCTGGAGTAAATCCGCCCTCCTTCTATCACAAGCGAGCAATTACACAGGCAAAACAAAGGTCAAAAAGTCGTGCAATGCAATTTGTTTTTACAAGTTTTGAGCGTTTGTGCGTGTGGCACGTACTTCGCTACAGGCTTGAGTTGAGCTAGTTCGTATATATGATTGGTGCATAAAATTAATACATATATAAAAGAAAAGAAAAATAAGTAAATAGTTGGTGCATAAAATAGAAGCGCGTACTTCACTCACCTTTCGAAGCCGAACATGCGCGTGCTGGGCTGTGACCTAACACATGTGGACTATGATTCTCGTAAACATTAAAATGGTGTATAGACTAGAATAAACGGCAATAGTGTAGGCTGTAGGCCAGGCGGCAGGCTACTGTTCATGAAGATCGTGCTAAAATGAAAACTAAAAGAGCTCCGCAGCCACCAATCCAAACATCAAAGTGCAATGACAGGAGGATAAAACACACCAATACGCTATACATCTTAAAATAAAGAATAGTTGCTTGAAGATGCACAGTGCGGAAAGTACAAAATTGCAACATAAAATTTTAGATTCAAAATAAGGGAACAAAAAGTTACCCGAAGGAAAATTGGTACGAAAAGCCGGCGCCGGCGTCGATGGGACGCGAATATCCTGATTGGTCGATAGAGTCATGACGTCATAGCCACACGACCTCGCGCGGGAATTTCGCACAGCCAAAAAAACTCAAATGAAATGTGACGTCACGCATGAAATTATAATTAATAAAACATAAAATATAATGCGACTCTAAGGTCGCCGCATGTCTCAAATGATTTCACTTCCTCCTGTAATTATGTTCACTTCGGAGTGCAATGTAACTCGTTCAAACACTCATCCACGAATGCACATGGAAATTCTATGTAAGATTTTCTGAAAATAAATTTTTGGTTTTGTACAGCCTCCATCAGCGGATAGTATTTAAACCTTTTCAGCCATATTTAACGTTTCTCTGCAATAGAATAAAATAAAAACGTTTTTACCACCTCTCCCACGAAAAAAAGAAGAAAATTCACGCCAGCCATTTAACAAACGTACCAGGAAACGGCTCTATGCTGTATTAATATGGATCAATCATCAACACCTGGTCCCTAAAACTCTGTAATACCAGATACGAATAGCAGTGCGTCAAAAGTCGTCTAAACTCAGACTTGAACTTCCTTTAGACGATTCATTTCTCGTTTTTCAACAGATCGGCCGTGTGATTGGAGCTGCGAGAGCAGCCCAAGCTAGATGCCACGGCATCCGCTGTTCGAAGCGGATGATTAGACTGCGTCAGATGTCAACTAATGCTAAAACGTGCGCTATTTTTTTTTTTTGTTAACGGTGGTTGCAACGGTAAGGAGCTGGCTTGAGTTTGCGATCGCCACTCTTGAAGCTCTTCCAACTGCCGAAGGATACTCAAGTCGCAACACGCGGTTGTATAGTATTCCGAGCATAGGCATAAATGCCCCCCCCCCTCTCCCTTTTCCAAAAAAAGAACGAACAAGGGTAAAAATTACGTTTTTATCTGCACTGTTCGTGCAACATAGCGTGGAGCACGGGTTGATACCCATTACAAGAAACTTCCGACCTAGAAGCTGCGAAAAAATCGTCTCGATAGCTGGCGACCCGGAAAAACGCTTCACGGTTTCCCGGGTCGCTCGTCCGCCTAAGGATTTTTCATTGTTGCCAGGAGACAGTCGCCTACTGGAACTCTCGCGGCCGGTGTAATTGACTCCGTAAGTGTGACGTCATGGGTCCAAACAAACCGTTGCTAGGGTCGTTGTTATGGACAAATACATGTGGCTCGGTTTCGCTACGAAAACCCGACCGTTCAAAAATCAGGAGTAGGATTTAAACTTCTAAAAGTCACAGATATAGAAAGTTTGAATGTCATATATGTGTCGACAAAAGTGTGCCGGTAATCGCTCGTTTCTGAAATATTTACGACTGCAACTTCCGGTCCTCAAGATGCCTGCAGGAGACGACGAAAGCAAGAAGTTATAATAATAATAATAATAATAATAATAATAATAATAATAATATATAAAGTAATAATAATAATAATAATAATAATAATAATAATAATAATAATAATAATAATAATAATAATAATTTATTTGTGATGGAGGAGCATATCCACAAAACAACGCAGGTTCGTCAAAGCCTTCAAGGGCTTGTGTGACTAAACCGAGGTTGCAAAGATATCAAAATAATTATCACAAAAGAAGAAAGAAAAAGGAAAAACATAAAAAATTGTGAACTTAACCAGAATTAGCAACAGTTCCAGTTGAAGCTTAGGCTGCTAAATCACAAAAAAAATTAATAAAAATAAAAAGAAAGTCAGGTTATGTCACTAGAAAAAAGTCACAAAATCGTTCCTTGAAGAGATGCACAATGCAGGGTACGTACAGGTGAAGATTGAGATTCTCAGTGCATGAGAACAGTCACAAAATGAGTCATGAAAACAAAACAGAACAACAAATATGATGCAGAATTTGACACAAGCAAAATTGAATTATATCACAAATACACCACATTGAAGACGGCACCCTATTTGTGTCATGAATAGTAAGCACAAATAAAAGCATTATTTTAAACAATCACCTTTGGACTATACGCGAAATGCACCAATCAGAAGACACATACCTAGTGACATTATTAGTGGCGACAAAAAGAATGCTGTCAAATAAAATCAAATAAGAACGTTTGAAAAAAAAAGCGCAAAAAAACACACACATAAAATGTTATACATTTTTAGATCGACTCATCGGAAGACAGGAGTAGGCGAAGCGATTTTCTAAGCTTTTTTCTGGAAGTGAATTCAGGGAAATTAGCAGGTAAAGAATTAAAAATCCGAGGAACGTAGAAGGACCGCAAGTTCTTGCCATAACGAGTGTAACATTTGGTGATAACATATCGTGGAACCGTTCGCAGTTGTCGAATATTCGGACGAGGTGTTTTGAAGTCAGTATTCCAGTAGTGACCAAGGACTACCGTTTCCACAAACAGAGATTGAAAGTTGGGCATAGATAATATTTGAAACATATCCTGAGAGGAAGTGGTAGGCTTGTAGTAAACATTACGCAGCATTCCTTTTAGGATAGCATTGATTTTTGCCTGCCATAATCCAGAGCAATTTCCAAAAATGGTGATTCCGTAGCGGAGGGAACCATATGCTAAGGAGTGAACTATGAGTTTCCTGAGATTAAGTGGTAGAAAAGCCTTGATGTTGTACATTAAGCAAGAAACGCTCCTTAACTTAGAACACAGTCTTGTCAAGTGTGAATTCCAAGAAAGATCAGAATCAAAAATAATTCCTAAATACTTCACAGTGTCTGAGAAAGCGATGGGAGTGCACTGGCAGTTGACACAGTGCGACGTGTGGAGGAAAAGATGAGTATTTAGGTCAACTAACTTAAGAGGATTGTGAAAACATACTAACTTAGTTTTTGAGACATTGATATCGATAAGATTATGGGCGAACCAGTTCATTAGTCTCAAAGAACATTCCTGGAGCATTTCCATTGCCCTTGCATAAGTAAGATGACTTGTTAACAAAAGAGTGTCGTCCGCGTATTGATAAAGGGAGCAATTCGAAACAGAGGTAGACATATCATTTACATAGATATTGAAGAGTAAAGGCGAAAGTACCGAGCCCTGTGGGACACCAGATTTTAAAGAGACTTTGACGCTGTGTATGCCTTTGATTGACACCAGCTGGGAACGATCTTGCAGGAAATTAGTCAGTAAGGACAAAAAAGGACCCCGGAAACCAACAGCTGAAAGTTTTTGCAATAAAATGGAGTGACTCACTGTGTCGAACGCCTTTCTGACATCAAGAAAGCAAGCACAAATAAACAGGTTGTTCTCAAAACCCAAATTTACCTCATCAGATAGCGCTTCGAGAAGGGGTTGAGTCCCACGACCAGGCACGAAACCGTATTGGTTGGGAGATATTATGCTGCACTTCTCTACAAAAGAAGACATAGTGATGTAAATAAATTTTTCCAATATTTTAGCAATACATGGTAGAATAGAAATTGGCCGATAGTTTTCAAGCTGGCCACGCTGACCTCCTTTAAAAAGAGGTTTAACAATGGCAGTTTTCAATTCGATGGGAATGGAACCTGTCTCGATCATTGTGTTGAGCATAAGTAGAAGAGTATCTTTTAAGTGCCTGAAATTTCTACGGAGATCGCTAAGACATATTCCATCATAACCGGGTAATTTATTTGGCTTGAGCCCTAAGATTATTGATTCGAGGTCTTGCGATGTCATTTCAGGAAGAAACGCGGAAGCTGAGTTCAGGGAGGCACTAGAAAAGGCCGCTGTGGCCGATAGCCGGTCACTGCCCGAGAAGGAGGCAAAAAAATTGTTGAAGGTATTTGCCGTAGCCAGTGAATTAAGCCCAAAGGCACCGTCAAAATTTTGAATGTGAGGAGATGTAACACCACGTAACTCGTTGATTAACGACCACGTTTTAGCCGAGTTGCGTCTAGAATCAGAGAACTGCTTTTGAAAGTACAGCCGCTTAGCTGAGCGAATTAACGCGCTGACTCTGTTCCGGATTGTTCTGAATTCTGCTTTAAGGATGGAATTATGCGGAGACCGGCGGCATCGCTTCCAGGCTATTTCTTTGAGTTTTATAACTGACAATATGTCTTTATTTAGCCAGCGTATGTTGTCTTTTCTTTGTTTTACTACAATAATCTTTTTTGACGCTTCAGTAAACTGTCTAAACAGTTGCACAAAAGTGAGATAAATGTCAGGGGGTGACACGGAATGTTGAAATGTAAGCCAGTCATAAGTAGAAATACAGTTGTCGAGGCTATGGCGATCAACAATCTCAACGCGGTGCTTATTGTTGATACCTGTCACCAACGCCTCTCGTGGGAATTCCAACTGACATCCTATAAAATAGTGGTCCGATAATTTGTATGAAATGACTGCTGCCTTTGTTGTTGATGTTGAAGATCTTAAATTGATATGATCAATAGATGATATTACAATTTTGTCTCCGAGGAGTTCTTCCCTTGTGGGGGCCTGAATCGCAGGCTCTACGCCGTGATCCGCCAAAAGAGTTAGATACTCGCAAACCAGTGCTCTCGAAGGCTTCAATAGATCAATGTTGAAATCCCCTACAAGACAGAGGGACGCATTATTAGGCAAAGTTTGCAAACAGTCTCGCAGGTCAGAGAGGAATTCAGATACGTTTCCAGAGGGTGGCCTATAGCAGGCTAGCAGGTATATATTATAGACAGAAGTAAGAATACGCAGTGAAATGGTCTCACATGATCGGATTGAAAACTTAACCTCCGAGAAAAACAAATCGTCCTTCAAAAATACCGCGATACCACCGCCGCGCTTTTTGTCACGAGTATAGAACGTGCTATTAAACCCCGGCAACGAAAATTGACCTACATCCTCATCATGAATATTAATTTCAGTCAAAACAAACACATCGGCAATAAAACGGACAGAGTCAATGGCTAACTGAAATTCACACCAGTGCTTTCGAATGCTTCGTATATTGACATGAAACAAAGTAAAAATACTGCCTGCCCTTGTCTTAAATATTTCTTTACATGAGTCTAGGTTTTTTATCTGAAAAAAATTGTTCCTAGACATAATTCTAGGTTTTTATCTAACAATACTCTTTTTAGACGCCTAAACCAATTGTTCCAATGCATCAGTGTTGGGAATGCGAAGGAGTGGAGAATTCTGGTTTTGCTTTGCGAATATTTTTCCGTGGCGCACCCATACAAATTTGTAACCCTTTTCCTTGCCTCTAGTTCGTGCCAACCAAAACAGCTTCCTGTTGGCTTCGGTTAGGTTATCATTAAAGTATATCCTAGGATGAGATTCGTCCTGACGTATGGAGCCGAGGCGTCCACGACAAGCCATCCAACG
>JAZHYW010066416.1:0-21754 GCA_037355805.1 Ixodes ricinus
GAACCGAACCGATAAAAATTTCGGTTCGACACTCTGGTTGCGACACACTGCTTGACGCCGTTAACCACGCATACTTTTGTGTGGTGCCTTCTTGATTCTGATCTTCTTGTATAGTGCAGTTGAACTTACGCCGGCTATACATTTTTTGTGTCTGACATTGTCCTCTGCAAATATTCTTTCGATTAAGTTTCAATCTCCTCCTCCTGGCAAATATATGACTGTTTGTCCCAGTTTATTAATACTAGGAATTTGTAAACAAAAAAACGGGTGTCTTGTCAGCAACTGGTTTTGTTTGAAATAAACACATGGGCCCAGTAACAAAGAAATAATACTTTTGACCCTTTTCATGTCAATCAAGGTTACAAAACCTTCTCAGTAACATGTATAAGCTTACAGTTTTTTTAAACATCTGTGATTAGTGAGAAAAAAAAAGTAAATACCTGGGAGCGGGACTAAATCCGGCATATAGATTCTGGACTATATTTTATGATGTCCTGCTTTGTGCATGCACCTATAATCAAGCAAAAACAATTCCTGCAACGACTTTTGATGTGACTTTCAAAAACGAGAATCGCAGCTGAAATTTAAGACACTTCAATATTTTTTCTTCGCCAGTCAGCGCTTTTTTCATGGGACTTCTGCGCAATAGACTAAAGTAAATCAATTCCAAAAAGAGTGGACGACAAGTGTAATATATTTGTTCCCCCGCCTCCTTACCACACACATGCCCGCTGTCGCACCCGCCGTCTCGCTTGCAGACGGCCGGAAGAGCGCAGTGGCGCAGTGAGCGCAAGTAAGAATTCATCTCGTACTCAGGGTGCGCCATGTTTGCGGAGCAAGGCCACAGGCGGCGCAGGTAGTACCTTGCGCCGGCCGGAGAGCTGTTTCAGCTCATATTGTCCGCGATAGTACAGTTATGCCGAGGTCATGCACAAGGGACCAGCATGGCTGGTGGTGGATTCAGTGGAAACAAACATCTCCTGACTATCTGCTTTCCCCGTCGAGGTCTGCCCCTAACGTTTATGGGACTGATGCTGGTGGCACCATGTCCCAACTACAGAAGGATGCTGGTGAGCCAGCTTCACCCCCAAGCATGGGCTAGCAACTCCTGCTACCCCTGCCATCCTGTCAAATCCGTGGTCGGTCAACCCACGCCTCCATTCTCCGAGGAAGCCTAATAAGCCATTGCCAAGCCAGTTTTTTTTTATTTATAAATATGGGGTGACCTAAGTCACCAGAGCTCGATCTAAAATGGATCGTTAAAATTCGTCGCCTGCACGTAGCAATCTAAAGTTTTCGTCAAAGGTGTATTTCACTGGTCGGTTTTTTCTTGTAAAACTGCAAGGCGTAGCTTTCTTTCTGTACAAAATAGGGCCAAGAAACTTGCCAGGGACTACGGCGCGCGGCGACGCAGAGGCCAAGTCCAGTAGCGGGGTGTGTTGGCGTTCGTATTGATAGAAGGCGGTACCTCCTTATCGCGACGGCCTGCGACCATCGTTGTTTATTAAAATGAACATAATCTTTTTTGAAATGTATCTTTGGTTAAAACATAAATCCGGACAATAAAAGCAAAACTTAAAGTAAAGAAAAAATAACTCGTCTGCATAACGACGGCGCTTTTGCTGCCAACGAATTTCGTCTGATTTCTTTCGCTGGTCGGCTGCACTTTCGGAAGCTACTGCCGACGCCATCTATGAATACGAACGCCTGCGTCGCCGCCCGCCGTAGACCCTGACAAGTTTCTTGGCCCTATTTTTTACAGAATAAAAACTAC
The DNA here is from genome assembly GCA_037355805.1 of Ixodes ricinus. Taxonomy (NCBI): domain Eukaryota; kingdom Metazoa; phylum Arthropoda; class Arachnida; order Ixodida; family Ixodidae; genus Ixodes; species Ixodes ricinus. The sequence goes on from JAZHYW010066416.1 coordinate 1,775, forward strand.
GCTTTGCAATTTTACAAACACACACACACACACACACACACACGAAAAAAACACAACCGACCTGCCGCGTGCAGGCCGGTTGTGTTTTTGGACCGTAAAAATGACCGGTTGTGAATGGACCATAAAAATCGATGCCGTGCAGGCATCGATTTTTACGGTCCATTTTAGATCGAGCCTGGTGACTTAGGGCATCCTAAATACTAGTCATTTTTTTAGCACATATACTCCTGAAGGTCAAAATTCCCATTCCAGGTTTTTTTTTTAAATTCATAGATATACTAGTCATTATTATACCTCCTATTTTATGATTGAGAGCTTTCTTACTAAGGTGTTCGATTTTTTATTGTAATTTTCATTACACAAGGGAAAAAAAAGGACATTGAAAAGAGCTGTCTCTTGGTAGCTTTTTTTTTTTTTTTCTCTCAAAGTTTTCTTATTCTAGAATTGATATATAGGGTTTGTCTACAATACGTTTTAGTGCTGTGAAACGAGCCAGAAAAATCAGATCCTGCATGTAGAAAGCTCAACTTAAGATTTAACCTTTAGCGCGTTCCATGTTGTGGACGGAAGAGATGGTGCGACCGACTCCGAGCTTAGGTGAAAACGTTCTGTTTATTTTCTCGTGCCGCCGGGCTCGTATTGACGAGTAACGTCGCCGTCTTTTATCTGCGGCTTGGTAGGTCGATGGACCGCCACAAACCGAATGCGAATTTTTCCTGCAGAAATTTCAAAACTGAGCTCCTTGACATGGAAAAGTAAGACCAACAAACTGGCCAGTGTCAATAGCAGTCACGTCTGCAGATGGCGGAGTTAGCAATGTTTGTAACTCCCGATAGGCACAACGAGCAGATGAAAGATCGCCTTCTGCTTGCTGTGCTTAGAACAAAATCACGTTACAGTTTACAAGCATTGCTTGTAAACGGCGGACATGCTGCAAGCATTTTCCACCGTTGGCCCTGGCAAGTTGGTCTCATTTTTCACAGAAAGGAGGCAGAAATGCCTTACAATTTAAACAGGTCACATGCACATTCAGTGAATGCTTAAACTTTACAATATGTGCAGGCAGCAATTTGTCGGGCTTGTTCCGTAGCACTAAGAACCATTGTACACGAATATGTATATGTTAGTCATGTTAAAATTTGGCAAGTCCCTCAGTGCCAAGATGGCAGTATTTTATTTTGTACACTTTCTTGTGATGTGCAATTGTCTTTATTTTCAGGGTTGTGTATAGTTCTAGAATAAATATATTCCCGCAATGAAAGTGCTAAGTTTTGTCTACAGATTACTGAGCAACTTTTTTCCGTAAAATGGTGATGTTGGCTGTTAAGGCATGCCTGAAAGTTCTACAGTATTGTCCACATATCCAGTCTTCGTAATAATCATTACCATTAGATTAGGGTTGGACATATGATGCTGCTTGTTTGGCAAAGCGGGCTTACTTTTTCCAAATAAACGTGTGCGACTTTTCAGATCTACTGCAATATTTCCACCTTTTAGCTGTGACTGCGGGTGAAAGGTCTGCAGTATTGAATACCTCCCAGTTCTGAAAAGACACAGTTGTCAACTTTTCAGATGAGATAAATTTGTAAACAAGTTGCACAATCTGCATTTTTTGAATAGGAAGCTGTTCAATGCCGCAAACCTTTCACTCCTATTCACAGCTGAAGGGTTTCACTACTAGTAAAATTGTCTCTAAAAGTGTCAAAATTCGTCCACAAAGGGACCAAAGTTACTCCCTCATTACTGTAAAATTCATCTCTAAAAGGGTCCACATTTATCCTCAAAGAGACGAAATTTGCTCCAATACTGGAAAATTTGTCCACAAAGGGACGAAAGTTGCAATTAGTCTCTAAAAGTGTCGAAATTGATCCTTCAAGGGACGAAATTTACCCTCCTAATTTTATAAAATTCATCCCTAAAAGTGTCAATAAATGTTCCTCAAAGGGACGAAAGTTACTCCCTCGTCGCTATGAATATCATCCCTTAAAGTGGCAAAATTATTCCTCAAGGGGACTAAAAGTTAGTCCCCAATCAAAAAAGTTTGTCCCCAATCAGCACTGTTGATCCTCAAAGGGATCAAAGTTACTCCCCCAATTGTAGACACGACGACGCTGAAGGGACCATAATTAATCCCCTGAAGAGTCCCTGATGCCTTGCTGTAGGGATCAAAAACACTCCTTTTAACGGATCAAAACTTCAACCTAAAGGGAGCAATGCAAAGGGACTAAACCGGGGTTTTGCCGTTTAGGGATCACTCTCAGTCGATTTAGTCCCCAAAAAGGACAGTAATACTCGCTTCTTTTAAAGCCTTGTGACAGCAAGCAGCGCCGACCAGTGGCCGAACTCGCTTCAGGCATAAGCGGCTGTACTGGTGAGCGGCCGGTTCGACGCGCCATCTGGGACCCTAAACTCGTCAAACACAAAGTTAGAGTCGAAAGTTCGCGGACAGCGCCGATTGGACGTCGGCGACAAGAACGCGAAGTCATCATCGTGATAGTCCACTCGGTGCACTCCGTCAACTTCTACCCGAACTTTGTGTTTGACGAGTTTAGATGCGCTGGATTCAAAAAACGGAGAACATCTGGTTACATAGGGCGATCACAATTTTTGTACTTTCCGAAAATACCGCTAAAACGATCCGACGTTAATGACCTATGAAACACGCGTTCGTTTTCACCCCACGCAATAAGTCGAAAAAAACTTAAAACGAAGCGTTCACCCCTCAACTCGCAGCCAGAACAAGCGGCCACGTGATCTGGAGCGGATTATATGCCGCCAATGTTGCTCACCTGGGTTGCCAGCCGCTGAGTTCCAGGCATTGTTATGGCTCGGCTATTGTCGTCTTGCAGCGATTGGACACGGCTCTACCGAATCTTCTCGAGCTGTTATCGACAAATCGTGCCATAACTCGGTCCAATCTATGAGCCGCATTCAAATACTCACTGGTACCCGTCCCGTTACGTCATCATTTTGCAAAGGAGAGATTGAATGAAAACGATCGCTCTTAATTACCGCACAGGTTCTGGCCAGTGGCGTTGCGTGTGAGTATCCTTGAGTCGGTGCCAGTAAGCTCGTGTAAGAGAAAAACATTCCAATTGAATATCGTTGCACTCCTTTAATTACTCATGCCCCCTGGAAGCGACTCAAAAAATCCGACAAAGGGCGTCTTTTCTCTCTTTCTTTCCTGTGATGTGCATTTGTCCCGCTGCTCAGCTCAGCCATCCCGCCTCAGGCGTCCCGCGCGCTGACCCTTCACTCCCTCGTCCAAAACACTCACCGCTCTCGTCTGAACTAAAACGGCAGGCAGAGGTTACAAGACAACTACTAGAAAGTTTTCTTTAGAGGACTTTCACCGGCTCAATGAACGGACCGCTTTGAAATGCGCTCATTTGTCATATAGAGTTGGGGAGGTTGGGGTTTGTACTCTCGCTGCTATAGGGATAAGATTACACGTTGCACACGTTACAGATTGTCACGTTGTTGTGTTCACTCTAGCTCTGTTTCTGCTGGGACCCGGGTTCATGTCCCCAGCTGTGGTGCGGTCTGCCCGATCGGCAACGTGAGCCTAAAGTGCCATCGCTTCCATCGTGCAGTTTGGCCGCAGGGAGAGGTGCATTTTGGAACAGCATGGTGCCAGCGGACGTTTACTTTCTGCTAGATACGTAAAGATGGTTTTAATGTATTTTCTCTATTGGCAATAATGCGTTGGACGTATATCTGCGCGGATGAGCGGGCCTCTCTTGCCCCGCGCTCAGGACTGGAACGTGGGGTAGGCGGGCGGCTCGGACTCGAGCATGGAGCGGGATTTCTTGCGAGGCCTGTCAGGCTCAGTGGAGGTCCCTCTTCTAAGTCCGCGGGTCTGGTCCAACGTCGTGTCCGACACCAAGAACTGCGCGGGCCAGAACCTGGCCTGTATGGCCTCCACGCGGCCGAATGGCTCGCTGTGCCATCTTCTCGTCGATATGGAAGTCGAAGACGCGCTGCAAACGAGATACCGTGCTGTCTGATGCCTTCTGGCAGATATTACGAGAGATTGTTCTTGTTTTATTAACTGTATCCGTTTGAGCTTTTGCGCATTATACCAACGGTGGGATGTCGTTAAAGCTTTGTTGGCTTGGTGCATATTTCAAATTACTACTTATTCTCTTGCTATTCGCATGGATTTGCCGGATCACATATGGCTGAGCTTTTAAATAAGACGGAGGCATATGCCTCCAGTGTGTTTAATGTCCCAACATTTAAATTATATAATGTACAAAACATTACGGTCAAAATTTTAATAGTAATATTGTTGAGCGATACCACGCTTGTACACGTTACTAAAAAGTAAGGAATTACGTTTACAATAGTAAAATTGGTGTGCTTATTACGGTGCAATTTACTCTTCTATAAAAGTAAGTGACAGTTACACCAAAAGTAATTGGTTACTTGTGTGGTGTTACTTGCAACACTACTGTGCTCAAAGTAGAAAATAAAGCGAAGAGAGCTATTCAAGTGTTTAGGGTGGCCACCAGTCCCAATCATTGACCTTGAGTATATTGAGCAACAGCTGGCTTTCAGTATCGTTAGACATCTTGCTTTTACTGGTTGGAACTGAGCTAGTAGGATTATATTCTTGCGTGGTGCCAGCTGAACAGTAATGAACACAGAAAATTTACAACCGCTGGACTATGAACTATATTACGGCCTTCTTTCTTCACTACTCTCAGTATTTATATTGAAGCCCTGTTCATCACTTGGTATGCAACCTGCATTAGAAGCCTTCCTCTTGACAAGGAAACGGGCACCCTCAAAACAAGCATCTAAAGTTTCATGCACACAAAAGAACGGCCACTTACACAGCGATGTGTAAGTGGCTCCAACTACTTTAGTGCTTTGTTTGAAAATTCATGTTTCATACCCAGTCATGAACAATAGCTCGCCCGAACCTCCGTTTTAACAGCCTTCCTCTTCTTCTTCAATACCTATACCTATACCAGCATTCTGTAAATTTTCTGCGTTCATTACTGTTCGGCTGGCACCACCAAGGTATGCCTTTGTTCTTCGTGAAGATGTCATGCTACGCTGAACACGCTGCTAGAGGCACTGTATGGGATACCGTTTATTCCTCACGAATGCTCGATGTACTGCATCGTCGCTATGCAGCAGAAAGCCTAGACATGCAAAATGATTTGCTGGGTAAGTTGGATAGACATCTTGACTAAAACGAAAACAAATAATTTCCACATGAGGAAAGACAACGAGAGGAAAAAGCTTTGGCTGCAACTGAAGGTTTTAATAGTAGGTAGTGAAGAAGGAAGGTCTCAATTGCGTTAAAAAAATTATTAAAATTAAAAACCTCCTTCTGGGCTATTTCAACGGAATGTCCGATTGCCTTTTTAAGTAACCTAGAGTAAGTGAAAATCTATGTTCAAATATTCAGATGTGTTCACGAGAAGTTGACGGTGACAACAGTTGCTACCAGAAAAAGAAGAAACACGATGTCTACAGTGACCCAAGGGAGTTGGCTTCCACTGAATTATGAAATTGAGAAGAAAGAAAAGGAAGAAAACAATAATTTAGGGACTAAAATTCAAAAACTGAAGCTCTTTCGCCGTCAAAACAATCGAAGGCGTACTTATTGACTAGGCCCTTGTTCGCCGATCTTGCACTGTACACCTCTCTAGTCTTTTTTCATTAAAATGTTTAACTTTATAGTCTCAGGGGGCTGGTGTGCCACCGATCTCTCACATACTGTAAGATGAAAGCCCGCTGGCGTTGAGTTTAGAGAAAGTGCATGTTCCCTGAGTCTCACATTGATCACACCAACCAGTTATACAGATACCTTTCATGTCAACGACATTTTGTAGATGATGCCGCTGTGACAATACACGAACTTCCTTGCATGGTTGATTTTACATCCGGTCGTGTGTATACTGCTGCTCGTTGATTTTTGGACATAATCTTTTAAGTTTATCGGGCGCTGTAGGAGGATCGGAACCAAACTTTGCGGCTACTCTTTTTAGGTTGTAGGACAGACGGGTGAAGGTAGGGCATCACCACAGGTCGGATCTTATTTCGGTTGGGACTCCTCTTTGGCGACATTTTAACATGCTCTCACGATGGTGGAAATAACTGAAGTCGAATTGTTCCCTGATGCGCGAAGTCTCTGTAGCTGGATGTTGAAGCTCTCCTGCTGTGTGGTCGCAAGACTTCGCCAGAGCCGCCCCCAACGTACTGGTAACAATTCCTCTCTTGACGAGCTTAGTGTGTGCTGAGTCATATTGCAGAAGACTTTTCTTTGTTCGTGGGGCCATCGAACACTGTCGTCGTGGAGATATTTTTAATCTAAGAATTGGAGGGACTGGTTTTCCGGCCATTCATGCAACCTTTAGTCGCCCGGCGTGTTCTTCGAATGTCGTTTGAACGGATTCCATGAACTGTGTCTCACGTTTGGGTCGGGCATTGAGGAGGATGAGATAATCATCTACGTATCTGAATATACGACTAACTTGGGGAATGTCAAGGCTGTCATCAATGGCTCTATTACATTTCGAGAGGTAAACATCAGTCAAAGCCGGAGCTACACGGGATCCTCTACAGATTTCTCTCTTCGTATGTAGGGTTCTCCATTGAACGTTACCACAGTTGAGTTCAAGTAGAACCGTAGAAGCTCAAGGAAGGAATCCACTGCCATTCCACAGTTGTTCTGAAATGCTACTTCTCCATTGGCTTCAATGTGTTCTCTCAAAGCAGTAAACATCCTCGTGGGGTATGGAGTAAAATAAATCTTCTACATCGAGGATAGGCCATACCTAACAGATAAGATGTTGTTCGCCAGATATTCAACGTTGGGGAGCGGCTCTGAAGAAGTCTTGCGACCACACAGCAGGAGAGAGCTTCAACATCCAGCTACAGAGACTTCGCGCATCAGGGTACCCGACTTCAGTTATTCCACCATCGTGGAAACGTAAAACAACGCCGAAGTCAACGAGCAGATCCGACCGCAAGCCGATGCCCTGCCGTCTGTCCACAACTAAAGAGCAGCCGCAAATTGATCGCCCTGCAGCGCCCGTTCGCTGCTATGTCAAAATCAACGATGCCAGAAGTGCGACAAATATCAACCATGGAGAAGTTCGTGGATTATTTTGGCATCATCTACAAAAATACCGTTGACTTTTTTTATGTGGAAAATTATCTGGGCAATCTGGAAGGTGCACATCAGAAATGTGAGACTCAGCAAAACAAACTCAACGCCAGCAGGCTGCGTAGTTGCGGGTGCACACCGAGACTCTGAGACAAAGTGTAAACAATGAAAAAAGACTAGAGGGGAGTGTACGAGGCGTGCAAGGTCGACAAAAGCCTAGCCTACAAAAACACGCCTTCACGTTGCTTCGACGAAGAACTTCAGTTTGAATTTTAGTCCCTAAATTATTGTTTTCTTCATAACAATATTTCAATTCGTGAATTGTCTGTGGTATCGTGTTCTTTCTTTTTTCTAGTAGTAGTCACCATCAACAGAACACATCACTGAATATTTGTAAATTTATTCACTTAGATTTACCCAAAGGCAATTTGGCTATTCCATTGAAATAGCCTAAAAACTGAACTCCATGGAACGAATTATGTGACGAATAACTGGCGAACGCCGCCCGACGGCACGCTCGCTTTGCGCGCGACGTAGCAGCCACTGTGTTGATTCCACGCGCAGGCAAAAGCCGCCGGGCAAAATTCGTCGGTTATTCGCAGCATATTCGTCCCATGGAGTTCAGCCTTTAGAAGGGTTTTAATTTTAATGGTACAACGCCGTGGCTCTTTCTTCTCTTTCACTACGCCGTATTAAACACTTCAGTTGTGAGTCAGCGCTCACTTGTCTCTCCTCACGTAGGTATTTGCGCTGTTAGCGCACGCCTGAACGTAGCTGTTGCGCGCCGTTAACTCCTTTTCTGTTTTCATCCCGCGTCCCCTGGCTTTTGCTTGTTTTGCTCCTCTTTTACCCCGATAAGGTCGGAGGCTGAATAGTGCAAACAGGATCCAGATTCGGAAGCCAGGCGGCAGAGGCGTGAGCTCCGGCGGTAGCTCCTAAGCTGACCGGGGGAAGGTGGCCTCGACGGCGTCCTTGAGGTCCTTCGGGGCCGCCCCCTTCCTGCGGGGCAGCTTGACGGCCAGCCTGTGTCCTCGTGCGAACCGGTCCCGCAGCTGCTGCAGCGGCCAGGCACCTGAGCTACAGCGCTAGATGGATGTGATCGATCTGCACCCAACTCCTTGATCCGCCATGCCGCGTTCCAGTCCACGCGGAAAAGAATCCAGGCCAGATCGATGAGAACGCAACTCGAAAGTAGCTCGTAGACACGATTATGGCGGCAGAAGGGGAGAACTAGAACGTCAACTTGCCTATCCTATTGGGACCGAGAGCGGTTCTACACTCTCACGTGTGCCTATTTAAATGGTAGCATCTGATAGCTCGCAGCAGTGCCAGGACGGCATAGACCGGATGAACTGTTGAAAATTAGATTCCCAATAAAACTGGACAGCACGTCGTGAACGCTTCGGCCGCGGTGGGAGAGAGGGCCGAGACGACGTGATATTTGAGTTCTTGGGTATCGATTCCAGCGAGGAATAGGTCGCGACTCTACCTAGAACCAGACTCGAAGTTTGCGGTTCCGAGGTACGGCGGAAGCCGAACCGCAAGAGCCTTTTGGAGCCTTGGGTCGAGTCGGGTTGCTCATGATGCATGCTCGGGCACTTATTCGGGTCACCGCGTGCCGGGGAAGAAAGATCCAGGGCATCCGGACCTGTTCGAATTCTTAACCGTTCTCTGCCCCGTGGCGTGCGCATAGCGCACGCCCCGATGAGCCTCGTCTTTTATTTATTTTGATTGCTTTTCTGTTTAGATCCATGCAACCTCAGCGTTTTCTCTCTCCTACCCCTGTGGTGTAAGGTGGTGCTGTTTCTCGAATACAGACTGTGCCGCACTTGATCGCTTGATCACACTTTCAGAGCTGAGCTCTTAAGGCACCGCCACATTGGCGTCGCGGAGGCCTGCGGCGTGACGGTCGGCGCTGCCGTTTGCCGACCGAAACCAGTTTTCGGCTTCAGCGGCGTGACGGACGGCGCCGCTAAGCCAACCGCTCCTTGCACGGTTCAGAGCGCGCCGCCGCTCGCCGCAGAAGAGAGGAGCCAATGGGAGGTGGCGTAGATAGTGACGTCGCGATGCCATGGCAACGCTCAAACCGGTCTCCGCCGGACCGCCGCGCGTCTTCCACGTTCCGAAGGACGTGTTTCGTGTCGTCTGCTATCCCTATTTCCCCCCGACGCCTTCCGCAACGGAGCGGTTCCTTGAAACTGTGCGACTGTTTCCCTTTTTATATGACAAGACGCAGCCAGACTACCTAGATAATGACGCTAAAACAACCGCTGGGAAATTATAGGAGAGGAATTCGGAATTACAAGTGAGTTTCTCCATGGCACTTGTTGCATGTCGTCTGTGTTGTGACGGATGTCGTGTTGATTTGGTGACACTTTCGAAAGTAGCCTTCGTCTCTGGCGCGCCGCCGGGGCAGCAAAGCACTGACCTGTCCTTCGGTGTTTCGGTAGAACCAACTCGGCCGGACCCAAAACCTGCGCCTCCTTCCCTTCAGAGCGCGGCGACGTCGCAAGATCAACGAGCAGGCTAGCATTATCACATTCACGCTGATCACCAGGTCATCATGGACACGTACCATGTAGGCAGCGAGTGCGGTTTCGATGTTGATATATGCGAAAGATGAGAGCCAAAACGGGAATATCTAAAAATTGGGTTGTGTGTATGTTTATACAGCCTAGAACTTGGTCTGCCTCCAAGGGCGACGAGTCTCCCAGCTGTAGATGAGCAATTTAGCCAGTGCAGTATAAACCGCTAGCCTGGGGTCTTTAACGTGCACCACGCAGTAGTGATACACGACCGCACGCCGGTACGATGCTCATCCAGATCGAAACGGGCAGGGGCGGGAGTTGGGGAATATCTAACGAAGAGCAGACGACGAAAGAGCGGGAAATCCGAGGGGACGTGCGCGCGCGATCGCGAGAGCCAGGGCTGTCACGTGACGCCCGCAAAACGGAGGCCAATGTGGACTCCTCGCGTTGGGACGCCGGACGGCGGTGCCGCCCGGTGGCGCCGACCGGCGGCGCCGTTTACGCTAGTGTGGTCAGCCCTTTAGGCGCCCGTTCCGGCTTGAGCGGCGTCGGCGTAACCGCGCGGTGCATTATGGGACATTTCCCATGGCGCAACGCGCGAGGAAAAGGGAGGGGGATGCCGTAAATGTCCCATAATGGACCGCGTGGGACCCTCAGTGGCGGCATACGTGACGTCACGAGTGACGTCTGAGGGTCCCGCGCAGTGCATTATGGGACATTTCCTAAAATGCACCACGCGGGGAGGAGGAGGAGGAGGGGGAGAAAGAAGGAGGAGGGGGAGAGGGAGCGTGAGGAGGGAGGATGAGGGGGGATGGGAGAGGGAGGAGGAGAATGGAAGAGGGGAGGTGGAGGGATGAGGAGGAGAGGAGAGAGGAGGATGAGAGGAAGGAGGAGCTTGAAGGATGAGGGGAGGACGAGGAGGAGGAGGAGGCGAGGGGGAGTAGCAGGGAGGATGAGGAGGCGAGGAGGAGGGGTTTACCCTCCCCTCCGCACCCTTCGCTCCTCCTCCTCAATAGCTGCGCTCTAATTCGGCATTAGAGGGTGTTGTAAACGTCTTTCATATTTGTTCTACTCACCATAACGTAATTAAAAAGACACGCAAACGAACGATGTTTTTTTTTTTAAATTTAAAACAAGTGAACAAGCTTTTTGGCCCAAGCGTGTTTTTACGGAGAAGCTTGTATGAACAGCGCAAATGAAACCTCAAGGCGAGTCATGGAAATCGTGTCGTTTAACTCCTGAGATTATGGTGCAGAAAAAATAAAACTGATAGTCGACGGAACAGACACAGAAGGAACGTCTCAAAGTCACTAAAGCCGACTTTTTTCTCCGAACTTCTTCACGCCTTGAACAAGCCGGGTAGATCAAGCCTCCACAAAACGCAAGCTACGAGTCGAGTCCCTCGTTTTAAGGCTTAATAACGGAATCTAAATTAGATTTTGTGTTTGTTTTTGACGTGGGACGAACACGAAATTACTGCTGGTGGCAGTGAATCGAGCAGTGTTGGCTGTGATGTACCATGACGACTATCTATCGAGGACGGCGGCGAAACGATGGCTGGGGAATATTGGCGGTAAACAACGGACCAACACCGCGTGTTGAAGCATATAACCGTCAGCCCGTGCCAACGCAAGCGAATCTGCGAGAAGGCATCCGAGGTGACATCGGTGCACACGTGAAACATAGGCGGATGTCTACCCAAGCCTTGAGCGTCCCCTCCTTCTCCTCTCTACACGTACACCTGGGTATAGTGAGGAACCAGAAAAGAAAGCCGCCGTCACGTGTGTCTAGTTTCCCACGACGGCGCATTTGTGAAGTGCTTAAAAAAGCCCAGTCAGGCGCCCCATTTAGTCCGTTAGCAGACCACACTACGCAGGCGGGAGCGCCACTCGCCTCTGGGACGAGACGACTAGAGTGGTGTCAGAGCAGCGCTTGACGGCCCCCAGGAGGCTGAGCACGGCTCTGCGGGACTCCGCGTCCGTTCCAGCCGTGGGCTCGTCCAGAAGGACCAATCGGGGTAGGCCCATGACGGAGATGGCCACCGATAGCTTGCGCTTGTTGCTCTCGCTGCGAGAAACGAGGCAGATAATCGCTCCCAGTTTTAACGTATACGCTGGGATTCACGAGGGAAGTGTGGCGTGACATCGAAAGCTGTATGATGTACAACAGCTTGTACACCAGACAGTCTGCATACAGATTCGGACACGACTCACCGCGAGATCCGTGCTTCGAATGCCGCCTGGCAACGAGTTTTTAACTTGTTTAATGCTTATAAACTAACCAATGATATCTGGAGCGGTATGTCCACTTGAGCTCTCGTGAGTCTCGAGCTCCAGTCTTCTGGTTTCGTCGTCGTCTCCTACTATACACTCTTAGAAAAAAGGTTAGTATAGTCCTCCCTAAAGGGAGGAACGCTCTTGATACGTATGTTCCTACGGAAAGGGAGAAACTTTCGTCCCTAAAGCAGGGAGCAAAAGTTCCTCCGTCGCCTGCATCTTAATATGGTGGCCACGAATCGAGCAAATCGAGCTCAACAAGGCTTAACGAGAACTCGAAGTCTATTGTACGGAGCGAGAGGAGCAGCAAATAAAAACGTAACACGAGCTTTCCGCAAACTGTATTTATTTCCGAAGCCGGCTTCTCCTGCAGGTAAAGAAACTTACGTTTCGAAAGCATGCCAGTCACTCAGTCGTCTCATCGTCAGCACTGCGATGTTAAACGGAGACAACCGGCACCCAGTTCGCGCACTTTGTCTTACCTTTGCTATTCCTCGAGCCACAATTCCTTCGTCAACCGTTGCGTCAACCGCACATCACGAAGGAGTGGTTAACCATTCGCCCGCAAAACCAAAAGCCGCTCTCAGAAAAAGCGAATCCGAAGCAGCCTCTTGGCTCGTTTCAGCACGGTAACACGAAATTATGGCGTAGCCGCGTAGCGTAAAAGGAGGTTAAATCGCTTGCCACCAGATGGCAGGGTCAAGCAGATTGATCGCAAGTAGCTAGGCTAGGTGGCGCTAGTTACCCACTAATTCATGATCTACAAAAAATATTTTTTTTGACGCCACCATTGCGCTTCGGGACCCTCTATTTCACACAGGTAGACACATTGCGCGTTCTACGGTACAAGCATCAGCTGAACATACATAGAGCGCATACACATACATACAAACATCAATACAACAGCACACTAACCCGATCACTACTCCTGAGCTCTGCGTTTCCGTCTTTTATACTGGTCGTTTTGAACGTACGGGATTTTTCGGTGACTCCCTAAGCAATAAAAAATATTCCCAGCATGTTGATTTTTTTCCAGCAATGTCATACATCTGAGAGCATTTTTAATGGCTCAGGGGATGAATCTCTTATTAAAAAAAAAACGCTCGATCATGCCGTAATTATTTGAAAGCCAATAAATCGAGCCGCTCCAATGCGGTTCCAAGCCTGGGTTTGTTTCCCCGCACGGCACTTCCTAGCCAGTATTTCTATTGTAGTGTTTGTTTTTCTATTTGTGCTGTTCGCGCACGGCTGCAATTGCCGTCTTGAATTAATCGTAGAGCGGATATTCACTCAGCTGGAAGTGATGCTTCACGGGCAGAGAGATCGCTTTTCGATCAACTTGAATGCAGTCAAAGCCGCTACTTGGGGCAGGTGTTAAGTGTACGGAGCTACCCCGTGGCGAGCTTGAAAACGTCTAGCGCTCATCCCAGCGCGCCACTTGGAGGGCAGTTTCTCCAGGAACCGTGGTACATTTAAACAGCAAAATAAATGATAGCTGTTTTTTTCGATTTTACCTTTTTTATGCTAAAATTTCATTGTAAATATAGTACTTTCCGTCATTATTTCGTACTGTTCAGTCTTTTCACCCAGAGCGCAATCGCTCTCGGGGACCGACAGTCACATTGGCCACTGTACGATAGGAGCTTACCGTTCAGACCAGCGTTCCAACATGATTATCCGCACGTCGATCGACTGCACCTAATTTCTCAAGTGGTCTTAAACTCTTTAATGTAAAGGGAATGCCTACCTGCGACACCCCGCCCCCTCCGATCACGTCCCGACCAGCGGCATCAATGCCCGACAGTTTACGTCATCTCATCTTGTTTTACACCACTGATACGCGAACACACGCTCACATCCGCGATAATTCCAGTCTTCCGTTCACTACGCACAACACTGCCATCACGATGTTGCTGCTATGTTGCTGACACGCAGAAATACAGAACCACGTTGAACGCCGGTTGGCACTCGGCACGGGAAAACAGAACCGAACTCAGCACGGAAGGCACCCAGGCAGCCGGCAGGAAAACCTGCCTGCCTTGGACAAAGTTCCTGCGATTTCCATAACGTCGAAAACGTCGATACAGTTCCGCGTGGTTCCGCTACTGTAGTTCCGTGTAGCACGTCCCGCAATCCCATAGAGATCATACATACTAACTCTAGAGGAAAAGGTCCGCCATTTTCCCATGCATTCTGGCTGCCGCAAGCGGCGGTGCATGCAGGCAGACCTTCGGGGTCCCACACATGGTTACCAACTGCCTTCGATTGGCTGTGTTCCGAGATTTTGAGGGCGCGAATGAAAAAAAAACGGTTGACTTCGTGTTTGTACAAAACATTTCTGCGGTTTTACTATCCGTCTGAAGGCGACTGCGCCGACTGCGCATGGAGGAAGAAACCTGACCCTCGGGCCCGGCCGGCGCGCCGCGCCGTTTTCTCGAACGCGCGCCGGAGAACCAGAGATGGAGCGCGCTAGGGTGCCTCGACGTCTCAGATAAAATATATGACGGAGGTGGGCGGAGGCCGGCACAATATCATCAGAGCAGTTTCATGAACTTCAACAATCCACGAACTTACCGGTGGAAAGATATTCGCGTTCCTTTCGAAGCTTTCTCCTTGCATAGCGCGCAGACGTGCGGCCTCTCGTCAACACTAAACTAAACCAGATAGCCGGCTTCGCTGGCCGCGCGGGCCGCGTCCCAGGAATCAGGGGGGTAAAGGTGGGTGAGGAGGAGTTGAAAATCCCGTGCGCTGACATCCGGGGGCCCGAGTGAAAGATCGCGAAAGAGAACGACAGAACACGAGAGAAAGAAACCAATGTTGCCTGCTGAAGGACGACAATCGCAATGGTAATCGTGAAGACTGAAAACTCTCAGCAAAATAGACAGTGATGATTTAACGTTGTAAACTAAACTCTGAGCTATTCTAAAGCTTATAAAAGAAGTATACTCATTACGCTGCATTAACTTCACTTCTGTCGAAATCTCGGAAATCAGGTAGTTGAGCGGTTTCGTATTCCTGGGACGTGGCCCGCGCGGCCAGCGAAGCCGGTTATCTGGTTTAGTTTAGTGTTGACGAGAGGCCGTACGTCTGCGCGCTATGCAAGGAGAAAGCTTCGAAAGGAACGCGAATATCTTTCCACCGGTAAGTTCGTGGATTGTTGAAGTTCATGAAACTGCTCTGATGATATTGTGCCGGCCTCCGCCCACCTCCGTCATATATTTTATCTGAGACGTCGAGGCACCCTAGCGCGCTCCATCTCTGGTTCTCCCGCGCGCGTTTGAGAAAACAGCGCGGCGCGCCGGCCGGGCCCGAGGGTCAGGTTTCTTCCCTCCATGCGCAGTCGCCTTCAGACGGATAATAAATCCGCAGAACCGTTTTGTACAAACACTGAGTCAGACGTTTTTTTCATTCGCGCCCTCAAAATCTCGGAACACAGCCAATCGAAGGCAGTTGGTAACCATGTGTGGGACCCCGAAGGTCTGCCTGCATGCTCCGCCGCTTGCGGCAGCCAGAATGCATGGGAAAATGGCGGACCTTTTCCTCTAGAGTTAGTATGTATGATCTCTATGCCAGGAATACGAAACCGCGCAACTACCTGATTTCAGAGATTTCGACAGAAGGGAAGTTAATGCAGCGTAATGAGTATACTTCTTTTTATAAGCGTTAGAATAGCTCAGAGTTTAGTTTACAACGTTAAATTATCACTGTCTATTTTGCTGAGAGTTTTCAGTCTTCGCGATTACCATTGCGACTGTCGTCCTTCAGCTGGCAACATTGGTTTCTTTCTCTCGCGTTCTGTCGTTCTCTTTCGCGATCTTTCACTCGGGATGCCAAATGTCGGCGCACAGGATGTGCCACTCCTCCTCACCCACCTTTACCCCCTGCGCAATCCAGAGACGGCCATCTTACCCAGTGTACGTAGCGCTGCTGGCACTGCTCCGGAACTTCGCTGTTTCTAGCGGTTTCATTTGTTCGTTTGAAAAAATTAGTGGTAAAAACGTCAATGCAACCGAAATGTTCTGCACGTTGGGACTAGAAGACGGAATTAACGGCGGCCTTCGCTGCCGCTGAAGCTCAATCAACTCAACAACATTTATTTAACAACGTGCGCGACGTGCTCGAAAAACGAAACCGAAAGAAGAGTGCCTTCCTTCTTCTCGAGTCCGCTTGGGGGCGCGTCAGTAGAAGGGAGGAAGACGCGCCGTTGCTAACTTTTACCTCCATTTTTTTAGAGTGCAGGGTCAGGGCCCTGCGGTCGAGGCGGCCGAGGCAGCCAAGTTACGAAATGTGGCCGAAGAGGCCGAGGCCCGAAGCCCGCCGCTATCGCAGCTGATCGCAGCCGCCCAGTGTACGTAGCAGTGTCGGCATCGTTTCGAAGCTTAGCGGTTTATGTCGGATGTGTTTAAACTTCTTTCTTTGTGAATGTCAAAAACGCCGCGGCAAAAGAAACGACTGAAGGACCGACTTCGTCGTCTTGGCCCCTGCGTAAGCGGCTTAGATCCAACCTGGGTGCCCAAATCTTGTTTATCAAACAGCGCGCTGATGAAGCTTGTAGCAATGATATTTGTATAGTTTTCCTTGGCGTCGGTGGATAATAAGGACTTTAATTTTCCTTCCATCGGTCTGGATTTGTTTATGCCTGTTTTAATAAATAAAGAAAATAAAAAAAATGAACGAAAAAAAAACACCGCTCCTTCTAGGGAACGAACCTTCGACCACTTGGTCAGTAGTGCGATGTTCTACCCCTGCGCCAACTGAACAGGGAGGAACTGGATCTCCTCCTTTCATCCAAACTTCCATTCCTTCCTTCTCTGGGCAACTTGACCACAACAAGGAGGAACAGTCGCCGTTGCTACCTTTCTTCCCATAGGCCGCCTGTAGGCGGCCTATGGGAAGTAGAAAAGTAGGCGGCAGAGAGACGTAGCCCATGTGACTTGACGACGGTGCTACTTGTGTGTAGTGCTGGGCCGAGGAAATGCAGACAGTTGGGCAGCAGAAATATGACAAAATGGACGGGGCTTGGTGGCAGTTGACAAGTGGGCAGGTTTAAGTCGGTCAAGAGGCACTGTGTCTGTTGGACTACCTAAGTCCACGACAAAATGCTTGTCTCGTCGTTCCATGACTTGAAAGGGTCCGTTTACCATCTTGAGTTTGGCCGATCGCTGCGTTATTCAGCCGTCGGTTGCTTTGAGCGAAAAAGAAGTTTCCTTTTTGCGATCATTTGACTGTGACTTAACTGCATTCCCCATGGTGCTGGTGTCCCCTGTCATGAATGAATATTGCTCCATCTTTCCTTCTTCATAGTTGTGAGTACGCGCCTGTCTGTGTTGTGTTCCTTCCTATTGTTGTGAGTACGCGCCTGTTGTGTGAGTACGCACCTGTGCTGTGTTCCTTCCTAGAGTTGTGAGTACACACCTGTCTGTGTTCTGTGTTTCTTCCTATTTTGTCCTTGTTTTTTTGTGCGCGATCTTTCATCATGTTCTCTGTGGAGGAATTGGTAGCTGGTAAGTCAACATATTCTTTTGTTGATACTTGCGATTGATGCAACTCTGCTACAGCTCCTGTGGCAACCTCCATAATGGAGTCTGCCAGCTGCGCCAGGGCGGGGAGGTCTGGCGCCGTGGCAAGCACCATGCGAACATTGGTCGGTAGTCCTTGAAGAAATATTTCATTCAGAAGTGACGTGTCGAATAATACTGCCCCTCACCGAAGAGCTGTTGGGGGCGTCTGGGCAGATGCAAAGTTCTGCGGTCACCGAATTCTTCGCTCGTTAAATGTTGGTGTAGTCGGCGCTGTTCAGATTCGGACGTGCCCTTTACCAGTTCCGACTTTCAGGTGGTGTAGGGCTCGTTCGGTGCGGAACGAGGGCGAAGCCCCGTACTTCGGTCGCGACTTTGGCTGGAAGAGCGACGTAGTCCACTACCTACGTCGCCGCCGCTCTTCCACCTGAGAAACATGCGGATGTGTAATGTGATGCGATACGTGGAAAACTGGCTTTCTACTTGAGCAAGCCATATCTACGGATGGGCGGTCCATTAATTTGGAAGACGGATGTGTACAAATGAGATGTCGCCTGTCGTGGAGTTTTCATTGTTATTCATGACGGTGCACTGAAGGCGAAGGTGCTTCGTCCGGTCACCAATTATCACTTGTTTTCTACCTGGGAAATAACGAAGTGGTTCGCTGGAGCGGAATGTCCACGGGAGCTCTCGTGACTCTCGGGTTCCGGCTGGTTTCATGGTCGTCTCTTGCCATATTCTCCACAAGTTGAAGGCGAAACTTTGCCCGCGGCATTCGTACCACGGATTTTGCGGTGACTCGTGTTCGGAGTCTGCCTTTTGCATGACGTAGGAGCAGTGCGATCCTGGCTTAAAAACAAAACCTTCAGGACACAAAAACCCTTCAGGGCACAATAACTGTCACAAAAAGTTTACCTCCAAGTTTAGTTAACTGACGTCTCGTTAACTTTAGCGAACGGTGTTCGAGTGACGTCACGGAGTCACGTGACACCGTGTTCCCCTCTCACGCTAACCCAGTGCAGCTCTGAAACACGCTGGATAATTCTGACATTATCCGTAGGATTTACGTACAGTAGTTATTTTTCTTCAAACACTTAAATCGAAGGATTGCGAACACAATGAGCCGCAAAGTGCTGTGTTTAGAGTCTCGATGGAATGGCGTTTTACAGAAATAACTAGTTAGTGTTAAAAAAAAGAGCTCATATTTAATAAAATAATAAAATAGGCGCAAGTTTCTATCTACTACGTGAACTTGTTTGCAAAAGAAAACATTGTTTAGAAACAGATGTCAACCAGCCTGCCTAATGACCAACAAATTTTTATAGAGCGCGTTCTCAAAACCTTCAAGTTTGCGTAATTGCTATGATACAAATCTTTACAAATGATGCCAAATCGATACAATGATACAAAGGATCCTTTGATGAAACAAAAATCCTGGGAGGGCATGACAGCAGATTTGCAGGGAGATCATAGAGTCATTCGCCATGACCACCGCAACAACGTGTTAAACCCTTCCCTCCTGTTGACGAAAACTGAGGTTGAATTTTTAAAATCCGAGATTAACCCCCCTCTCTGACTTGCACTCGCGTTTCTTATCTCCCCTTCTCTCCTCCTTCTCCTTCCTTTCCCTCCTGGGTATAGTCGGCTGCTCGCTGCTGAAAAATTTTACTCGTCCGTTGCTAGCTGAAAGATGTGTCGTTTTGTCCCCAGTTTTAATTGTTTTATTCTTTCTTCATCCTTGCTATGATAAAATATATGAATTATATTCAGGTACCCTACCAAAAAAGACAGCTTGAAATCAGCCCGGAAAATGAAATCGAGGTTAAATTCAGCCTGGAAATAGTCCGGAGAGGGAGTTTCCGACTTGAAGAAGTTGGACTTTGTCAAATCCGGCTAGAATGCAACTCGGAGTAAGTTCGGACCCAGTGGCCTCTTGCTAGCCCAGCCCGGATTTTTGAGGAATCTGCCTAAAGGCAAGTCGATAAGGTCCGGCAAACAGTCTCCGGCTAGCCCGTCCTGGATTTTGAGGAATGCGTCTAAAAGACGAGGGGAATAAAGTCTGCGCAAATGGTCGACGTCTCAGCGCATACTGGATTTTGAGGAATCCGTCTGAAATTCATTTCGGATAAAATTTGGACCAACAGTCTCCGATTAGCCAAGCCCGGATTCTTAGAAATTCGTTTAAAGGCCGACGTACAACCTCGGCTTTCTGCAAGGAAGATAGTCCCTTTAGCGCTCCCCTCCCTGAACTCCGAAAGGAGCCAAGTTGTGGCAGGGTAAAACGTGGAGAGTAGATATAGGAGGAGGAGGTGGGCAAAAGTGGAAAGCGCGAAGTGTATGTCGTATTTTTAAAACCAAAACTTGGAGAGAGCTTGGATAGAGCCTGATTGTGAAGAACATATCTTTCTAACATATGGCTAAAAGGCGAACAGGAAACAATCCTAAACAAAATTTGAAATTTTCCGCCAAATGTTTTCGCTTTCGTTTCCGCCAAATGCAAAAGGTAGAGAGCAATACGTAACCGAACGAAG
>JAZHYW010066417.1:0-37046 GCA_037355805.1 Ixodes ricinus
CTTGGAAGACCTCTTCTCGAAGACTAGCAGGAATCACCAGGAGCCACGTCGAGTTGCTGTCCCCGAAGTTTTCTTTGTAGAGGATACCTCTCCGGACAGCGAATCTTGGCAGGTCACGTGAGAAGGCTCGGGGTATCGTACCCCCTCGTCCCTCCAAGTGGTCGATCAGTGCACGTAACTCAGGATCGTCCCGCTGGAGCGCTGCCATACCTTGAATGCTCACCGCGCCGAGAAAGTGGTCGTCGTCGTCGCCGTCGTCTTTGGCACATCCGGTAGCTGACTCGACAGGGGCTCTGGACAGGCAGTCGGCGTCGCTGTGTTTTTGGCCTGACTTGTAGACCACGGTCACGTCGTACTCTTGCAGTCGTAGGCTCCACCGAGCGAGGCGTCCCGATGGATCCTTCAGGCTCGCTAACCAACACAACGCGTGGTGGTCGGTGACCACCCGAAATGGGCTCCCGTACAAGTACGGGCGGAATTTCGTGATGGCCCAGACGACGGCCAGACATTCCTTCTCGGTTGTCGAGTAGTTGCGTTCCGCGTTCGACAGCGTCCGGCTAGCGTATGCGATCACGCGCTCCGCACCGTCTTGTCGTTGGACCAGTACCGCTCCGAGACCTGTATTACTGGCGTCCGTGTGAACTTCCGTTTCGGCTGATTGGTCGAAGTGGCCGAGAATCGGTGGTGACTGGAGCCGTCGCTTCAGTTCGTCGAATGCCTGTTGTTGTTCTTCACCCCATTCGAAGTTCACGGCGTCTTTCGTAAGGTGCGTGAGCGGCGCAGAAAGCTTGGCAAAATCCTGAACGAATCGCCGGTAGTATGCGCAAAGTCCAAGGAATCTTCGGACGGCCTTTTTGTCGGTGGGCGGTGGAAAGGCCGCTACGGCGCGAGTTTTCTCAGGGTCAGGACTTACACCTTCATTGCTCACAACGTGGCCCAGGAACTTCAGTTCGCCGTAGGCAAACCGGCACTTCGTCGGCTTGAGGGTTAGTCCTGCGGTCCTGATTGCCTCAAAAACGGTCCGAAGGCGTCGCAAATGCTCGTCGAAGTTGGCCGAGAATACCACGACGTCGTCGAGGTAAACGAGACATGTCTGCCACTTGAGGCCTGCCAGGACGGTGTCCATGACACGTTGGAACGTTGCTGGCGCTGTGCAGAGTCCGAAGGGCATCACCTTGAACTCATACAGTCCGTCGGGCGTGACGAAGGCAGTCTTTTCTCGATCCCGTTCGTCGACTTCGATCTGCCAGTAGCCACTCTTAAGGTCCATCGACGAAAAGTACCGCGAGTGGCGCAGCCGGTCCAGCGTGTCGTCGATGCGGGGGAGCGGATACACGTCTTTCTTCGTCACCGCGTTGAGCCGCCGGTAGTCAACGCAGAATCGAAGCGTTCCGTCCTTTTTCTTCACCAGTACGACTGGAGAGGCCCACGGGCTGCTTGAAGGCTGAATGATGTCGTCGTTGAGCATCTCTTGTACCTGTTCCTGGATGGCCTCTCGTTCCTTTGGAGAGACCCGGTACGGCGGCCGATGCACAGGAAGCGCTTCCTCGTTGGTAACGATGCGGTGTTTCGCCACTGTTGTCTGGCGCACCCTCGACGTCGTCGCAAAGCAGTCGCCGAACTCGGCGAGGAGGTCTCCGAGCTGTCGTCGTTCCGTGGCGCTGAGCTTGGGGTTAACGTCGAGCTGCGGCGGCGGTGTACTGTGCGGCTGACACGGCGAGGGCACTTCGGAGATCGCGGCGATTTCGGCGTCGGCCCGGAGTTCTTCGACGTGTCCTACAGCGGCACCTTTTGTGAGGTGCTGCGCCTCCGGTCGAAAGTTCGTCACGAGGACCACAGAACGTCCATCCTGCAGCTCCGCTATGCCCCTTGCGACGCCTATTCCTCTTCCGAGAAGCAGTTGGACATTGCCTTCTAGAAGGACTTTCCCGCGGGCAACTGCATCGGTCACGACGGGCACAAGAACACTCGACCGTGGCGGCAGGTTCACGTGGTCCGCAATGACTCGGACGGCGGCTGGCGTCGTTTTGGGTCCCTCCGGAGGTAGAACGGGCTTTCGCAGCGTCAACCTGTTTGCGCCAAGGTCGATCACGGCACCGTACTCACAGAGGAAGTCCATGCCAAGGATGACGTCTCTCGAACAGTCCTTGAGGACGACGAATTTCACGGGGCAGGTTTCTCCGTGGATGTTCACGCGCGCAGTACACCTTCCCACTGGTGTGATGAGATGTCCGCCGGCGGTTCGTATTTTCGGACCATCCCACGGCGTCATCACTTTCCGAAGACGGCGAGAGAGCTTCCCACTTAAAACGGAATAGTCTGCTCCGGTGTCGACGAGTGCCTTCGCGTCGTGGCCGTCGATGGTAACGTCGAGGTTATTCGACACCGTCGCAGAACCGTCGTTCCCATCCGTCTCGTCGCTAGTGTGGGAGCCCTCCGACGTTTGTGGAGGATATTGGCGTCGTTCGTCATCGGCAATACCACCTCCCGGTATTGCCGCACTCAGTTTTCCCGGCGAGGCAGGGGGACAGGCTTTCTCGGCGGGACCTACGATGAGGCGATGCAGGGCGTTGTGGTGACGGCGATCGGAAACCGCGGCGGGGAGACGGTCCCGGGGATGGCGACCGGCGGAGGTATTCGTCGATGTCCTGGGGTCGCTCGCCGTAGCGTGGTCGCGGGTCGTCGGGGTGGAAACCGCGTAGCCCCAGCTGCCGGTACGGGCAACGGCGGTAGACATGGTCAGCTTCCCCGCAGTGGAAACAAAGCGGGCGTCGGTCGGCCGTTCGCCACACGTCGGTTTTCCGCGGCGAGGGTCGCTCTGGTCGGACGTGCTGCCGTTCTTCGCGTCGTTGGAAGTACTGCGGCGCTGGAGGTTCACGTCGTGGTGGCGCCGTAGCTTGGCGGGGAACTTGCGGTGGTCGTCTGGCCATGGCTGCGTAGGTCAGCGTCGGTTCCTCGGAGGCTGGCACGTCGACTGGAGGTTCAGGCTGCAAGGCCCGCTGTACCTCGTCGCGTACAATCTCGGCGACCGACAGCGACGCCGGGCGCTCAGCAGCGGGGAGCAGCTTTCTAAGCTCCTCTCGGACGACGTCCCGGATAACGTCACGGATGTCCCGGGTACGGGCGCCGATGTCATCATTAAGCAGCGTGGAGGCAACGACGCCGGGATGTCGTTGGTAGTAGGAGGCGCGTGCTTGGAGGGCGCGCTCCATGTTCGTTGCCTCCGCGACAAACGCTTCGACGGTGGTCGGCGGGTTGCGGACGAGGCCCCCAAAGATGTCGTCCCTCACCCCGCGCATGAGGACACGCAGCTTCTTGTCGTCGGCGGCTTGTGGGTCGGCACGCGCGCTCAGACGCAGGACGTCTTGAACGAAGCTGGTGACGCTTTCGTTGGGGCCTTGCGTCCTCGTCCGAAGGAGGTCCTCGGCTCTCTCCCTTCGGTGCTGACTGGCGAACGTCCCTCGGAGCTCTCCTTTCAGCTGGTCCCATGATGTAATCGAGGTTTCACGATTCTCGAACCAGTGTCGCGCCGTGCCCTCGAGGGAAAAATAGACGTTTTGTAGACGCTGTTCCGGAGTCCATTGGTTGTGCAGCGCCACCCGTTCGTATTGCTGCAACCAATCTTCGACGTCTTCGTAGATCTCGCCGTGGAAGGACGTCGGTGTACGAGGGGCGACGGGCAGGTAGACGACGGGGGCGGCGGTCGGGGTCTGCGACGACTGGGGGTTCATTGTCGGCTTCGTCGACTGGTTGGTCTTCTTCGGCAGTAGACCGAATTCTGGGGGCAACCCTTGAACACGGCGGCTTCCTCGGGTCTCGGTCGTCTTCACGTACGGTCTTCTTAAGCCGGGGACTGGGCTTGTGCTGCGAAGCCTCGGAGGGGTACGCTTTATGGGCTGCGGTACCCCGCACCTCCACCAGAAATGTCACGAATTAAGGCGACAAGTAGGAGAAGAGTAAACTGAAAATAAAGGTTTAATAGGCGAACTTGTGCCAAACAAAATAAGTAAGGAAAGAACGTCGAGGCAGCAGAAAAGCAGGCGGCGATTCGGCGGCGAAACAGAGCGCGAGCGACACTGACTCGACAAGGTCGCGGGTAGCTGCTTATCTACAGTGCGTCACTATCTCGAAAGTTCGGCAAAGAAGGTTCGAGCGTCGCGCGCTCGGGGCGAGGATGAACTGGCACTTTCGAGAACAACAAAGCAAAGGGAAAGTTACAACTAGTGCGAGAATGAATGGGAATCTTCTAGAAGACCGTGACCGAGCGTTGCTTTCTCGGCTCTGCAGGCGGCAATATAATGTAATAAAAATATAATGTTTGTTTTAAAGTCAGGAAAAACCAAGGGCGATGGAAGTATTTTAGTTTTCTAGGCTAGGTGGCGCACTAGGCTATATCATTCATCCATTCGGTAGAGGGATACCTGAAGCTGGGCGGAGGTGAATGGAACGACGCAACGACGCGTCGGAAACCATGTGTCGCGAACTGTCCGGTGCGGCGATTCGAGAGCAGCCATTTTCCCGACAGTTCGCACGCCGGGACCGGACAGTTTTGACGCGCATGTGTCTCGCGCGAGACACATGCGCGTCCAAACTGTCCGATTCGGCTTGCGAACCGCCGGAACGACGTCCGAGGGAGAGGGTTTTCGTCGCAGCGGAGCGTCGGACGGGGCCTCCGTCCGGCGCCGGCGTGCGTCCAACTTGCTAGATATCGCCGCACGGCTGTGCGATTTTCGGAGGGCCGCAGCCAATCAGCACGGATGGCGCGAAGGTCATGTTGTCACGTGGCTTTCGGACCGATCGGGCGAGGAGGCGCTTCGTGGTTCGGGCAGTTGCGAGCGGATATCCCCCGTCGCCTACACGCACACATGTGGCGGTGCGCGGTGAAGGAGATGGACGCCATCGAGTTTTCGCGCGCGCAAAACAAGCTGCTGATCTCGCGCGCCATAGCAAGCCGGCCTTCGGGGACCGATCGAGGCCGTCGAAACCCGAATGCACTCCGTTTCACCTACGATGGAGAGCAGCGTACGCTACGAGCCATTCCTATGCCGTGTGAGTGTCACGTCAACTTCGGGAGAGACGCAGCAATGCGCGGTGTGCGTAGTCACGTGATTTGTACGCAGTGTCGCTTTGCTGGGATGGCTCCTAAGGTCCGCTGCGGTCCATCGCGATTAAGTGATGTTGAGCAGAAAAGTAACCTCACGGAAATCTCTGCACACGCACACTTTAATAGAATGTAATAAAAATATTATGTTTGTTTTAAAGTCAGAAAACCAAGAAGGGCGAGGGCAGTATTTTAGTTTTCTAGGCTAGGTGGCGCGAGCTACCGACCCTTATAAATATAGCCATTAGCATTCATCCATCCATTCGGTAGAGGGATCAACGATGAGAGGGATACCCAAAACTGGGCGGAGCTGAACGGAGCGACGCAACGACGCGTCGGAAGCCATGCGTCGCGAACCGTCCTGTGCGGCGATTCAGAGCAGCCATCTTCCCGACAGTTCGCACGCCGGACCGGACAGTTTTGACGCGCATGTGTTTCGCGCTGCGCGTCAAACTGTCCGATCCGACGTGCGAACCGCCAGAACGACGTTCGGTGGCAAGGGTTTTCGTCGCACCGGAGCGTCGGACGGAGTCTCCGTCCGGCGCCGGCGTGCGTCCAACTTGCAAGATGGGCGCGAGAACACATGCGCGTCAAAACTGTCCGGTCCGGCGTGCGAACTGTCGGGAAGATGGCTGCTCCGAATCGCCGCACAGGACGGTTCGCGACACATGGCTTCCGACGCGTCGTTGCGTCGCTCCGTTCAGCCCGCCCAGTTTTGGGCATCCTCTACCGAATGGATGGATGAATGCTAATGGCTATATTTATAACGGGCGGTAGCTCGCGCCACCTAGCCTAGAAAACTAAAATACTACCCTGCCCTTCTTGGTTTTTCTGACTTTAAAACAAACATAATATTTTTATTACATT
Source organism: Ixodes ricinus (assembly GCA_037355805.1). Taxonomy (NCBI): domain Eukaryota; kingdom Metazoa; phylum Arthropoda; class Arachnida; order Ixodida; family Ixodidae; genus Ixodes; species Ixodes ricinus. The sequence goes on from JAZHYW010066417.1 coordinate 5,969, forward strand.
CTATTAAAGTGTGCGTGTGTAGAGATTTTCCGTGAGGTTACTTTTCTGCTCAACATCACTTAATCGCGATGGACCGCAGCGGACCTTAGAGCCATCCCAGCGAAGCGAGCACTGCGTACAAATCACGTGACTACGCACACCGCGCATTGCTGCGTCTCTCCCGAAGTTGACGTGACACTCACACGGCATTGGAATGGCTCGTAGCGTCCGCTGCTCTCCATCGTAAGGTGAAACGGAGTACATTCGGGTTTCGACGGCCTCGATCGGTCCCCGAAGGCCGGCTTGCTATGGCGCGCGAGATCAGCAGCTTGTTTTGCGCGCGCGAAAACTCGATGGCGTCCATCTCCTTCACCGCGCACCGCCACATGTGTGCGTGTAGGCGTTGACGGGGGAGATCCGCTTCCCTGAACTGCCCGCCCGAACCACGAAGCGCCTCCTCGCCCGATCGGTCCGAAAGCCACGTGACAACATGACCTTCGCGCCATCCGTGCTGCTGCATTGGCTGCGGCCTCCGAAAATCGCACAGCCGTGCGGCGATATCTAGCAGGTTGGACGCACGCCGTCGCCGGACGGAGGCCCCGTCCGACGCCCGCTGCGACGAAAACCTCGCCCTCGGACGTCGTTCCGGCGGTTCGCACGCCGAATCGGACAGTTTGACGCGCATGTGTTTCGCGCTATAAGCACGAAACACATGCGCGTCAAAACTGTCCGGTCCGGCGTGCGAACTGTCGGGAAGATGGCTGCTCCGAATCGCCGCACCGGACGGTTCGCGCCACATGGTTTCCGACGCCGTTCAACTCCGCCCAGTTTCGGGTATCCCTCTCAACGAGGTAGAGGGGCTTAGAGTGATAAACCGGAAGTTCGGAAGTGGCACCCCCCGGTTGCCGCCATGTTGTACGCAAAAGTGACCCCTCGTCACGTCACCTGACAAGAGCAGTGACGTCATTCGGTAAGATGGCAGCGCCCAGAGCTGGCGGAGGCGAGTTTGTTCGGTGCGCGGTAGCCGTGATGTGCAGCTGCTTTCCGACGACTTCGGGCTTTTTCGTGCTCGCTGACGCAGGTATAATGTGAAAACATGAAGGAATGAGACTTTATACCCTTTTTGCGCAAGATCGCTCTTGATCATCTGGATATTAACGCCTGTGAGACAGCATCAGCCGTATCGCCGTACCGGTGCTCGGATTCCCGGATGTGTTCGAGGATCGATAGAACTTCAAGTGCTTTCAGCATGAAATTTTCGCATTCTCTTAGCTTTGTTTGAACGTTGGAATGTCTGAGAATCGACGCGAAATGTATGCGTCGGACGTAGGGCTTAGGGAATTCGTTTCAGCCCTAGGTAATTGCATAATCGCAGCCAACTTTTAGCGAGGAAGCTCCTGCGATCTTCGTTTGAACGTCTGAGAATCGAAGCGAAAGGTATACGTCGCGTTAGGGCCTAGGGGAAGTTGTTTCAGCCCTGCGTCACAGAATAACCATAGAAAATTTTGGCGTGGAAGCTCCTGCGATCTCAAACCTTTTGTGCTAATCGACGACTTTACATTCAATCGCTTTTCTTCCTTTTTTTTGTGAGTGCGAAGTGCACACTTATTTTCAGCTGCGAGGATGACGTTTTATTGAGTGTGGGGATGAATAAATCGTTGCAGGCACCTGCTTCAAAGCTATTCGACTTGCTATAAGAACAACCGTTTTGGTGTACGCATAGATTAACTGCACATTTTTTTCTTTCGTAGGATTTATTGCAGCAATACTTTTTTCATCAAGAGTGCATTGTATTAGTCGGTCAATTATTTACTTGTTCTAATTACCTGGACAAGATTATTCATATTTGTGTTCATCCCTTGACCGAAGAGCAGTCTTGTTGAAAAATGTTGACTACCATTCCGTTCGGTCTCTTCAATAGACTTTTTTCGAAAGTGTAGGCTGCCTACACTTCGTGTCACCGTAACTTGGAAAAGGGCAACCGCCACAGCCCCCTCGAGCCAATCAGAGACGGAGTGAAGGTGTGTGACAAATCTGTGCAGACGAGCACTCTAATGATATGTTGTCATGTGCCTCTCTCCAACGTGCATATTGACTCACCGAGACTGTAGCCTTTGCCGTTTCCCAAATTGTGATGGAACGAATTACAGTAGCGACTACTCTAATTGCCCAAGGCCTTCATACTTTGGGCATTTGTTCAACAAGAGTGTTATGTCCGCCATCACTGTGAACTCGGCTGAGCGCCTATTGGACTCGAATGCTGCATTACCGTTCGACGTGAACTGGGGCCCATTCGTGTGCTTTACGCCGAAAATAGCGACAGTCGTGTTGCTTGATGGGGTTTCGCAAAGGCTCTATTTTGTCATACGTCTAGGAAGTGTCCTGCTATAAAGCAATGCATCAACACATACTATTAAACTAGATGCTCAGAGGTGCGTTTGTTTTTGCAATTAACAAGTTACAGCAGTGTGCTTTATTGTTATCATGTGTGTAGTTTTAAGTATCCTCTCTAGAATGCCTACGAAGGCCTCTGGAGGGAATAAATTGATAAATAACATTTTCACATCACTGGAGTTGGTTTTCGGATGTGCCACATGTTCAGGAGACGTGGAACGAGTGCAGCCCAATGCAACCAGTCTGCCAGTCTGGTATGTCCCATTAATTAATATTGAGGGTTCAGAGATGCGATGTCCTGAAAAGATCCAGCACGCACGGTAAACACAATTCTTTGTGTATAGACTGTGAAGGCGTAAAGGCGAGCGGAAATATGTTTGTTTGGTTAGTGTATCAAATATGTTTATTTTAGGGCTGGGCGTCGATTAAAAATTTTAACCCGATTAATCGCCACCCTTTAATCGATTAATTAATCGATTAATCGGTTTTGCGTTGATTTTTATAAATAATATATTAAAAAGAATACAAGAACTCGTCTTGCCTTTGAAGACCTATTTTACTCTCTGTTACACGGCGCAAAGGACATTGACAATTGATGATACCTGTAGTTCAACGATTCAAAGACTCACATATTTTTGCTCCAGCTCCGAAGACAAAGTTGTTCCACATTCTCCGACAGGAAGACAAGAAGTCAAAGCTTGGGCGATGCTTTCTTATTTTTTCAGAGAAAGGGACCTCGATGAGAAGGCGTTGATTGTTGTCTGCGTTTTGGCGGATGGTCCTTGCTGCAGCGGCGTACATGGGTGCTTCGCTCGTAGGTGATACTGAAGCGACCTTATGCTTCCACTGTATGAAAACGGCTTTTTGCAGATGATGCAGTGAACTTCCTTCGAGTTAAAAGCTTCACCACTGGAGTTTACTTTAAACCCAAACTTTCCAGCGAGATTGCCTTTCATACTCGTGAACTCGTCCACTTTTGCGGGCCGAATACTGGAACTAACCATGGCGTTGTTAGCTTCCCAGCTTGTTTTTCTGTTGTTTGTCTTGCCTGGGCAGGATGTGTAATATATCCTCAACCCGTGAAGTTTCGCGGTCGCGCGGGGATCAGTTGCGGGCCCGGCTTGTTCGTCTGGCCTCGGCAGAACTGAAATGTATATCCTCGAACACGTGACACTTCGCGAGCGCGAGAATTAAACCTTGCTCATAGCACCTGGCTGGGAACAAACTTCTTTGAGTACCGATTAAAAAACCGATTAACCGGTTAAAATATTTAATCGAGATTAAAGCCTTAATCGATTAATCGAAGGTTAATCGATCAATTGCCCAGCCCTAGTTTATTTCCACTTGATTACATAATTATTGGTTCTTTGCAAATGATTCCATAACGAGTTCTTTCTGCAAAAGTCTTGTGTCAGGTGTTCAGTCGTAATACCTGTGGTCTTTGTTCTCGGATGACGCCCCTGGCACGTCGGTGTTCAGTTTGGTCAAGTGGCAACTTTGACCGATTGATGCCGTCTTGTAATCATACGTCATGTGCGGCCACTGGCATCTGATGCACTGAAGCTGCAGGGCTGGCTTCTAATCCGCAAATTTTTCTGGTAGTTTTCCGCATCAATGCAGCAAGCTCGGGCATATATGAATGCTTCGGCGTTGGGGTGTCTCCAGTGGCGTACCAACTTGTTTTTGAGTGGGGGTGCAAAGTAGACCCCCCCCCTTCCCCCAGGGCCGGGGCGGTGCCCTTGGTATCCCTTGGGCGCAGCCGGCGAGTGTTTGCCCTGCCCAGTGGCGTCTGTTTCAAGGGGGTAAAAACACATGCCTTGCCCCCCCCCCCCCCCCCCCACTCTGAGAACTGGAGGGGCAAGCCCCTTGCCCCCCCCCCCCCCCGGTTGGTACGCCCATGGGTGTATCGTTGAATTGGCATCGAATAGTAACGGGCAGCCGGTGGCGGTCGTCGTGACTTTGTGGCATAAGTCGCCCTCGGTTCGTCAGATGCCGCTTCGCTCGAAGAAGTCTCCAGTTGAATTGCCTGTCCAACTTGTTCCGAAACAATCTCGGCAATCAAAATAAAAGCCGGGCAACTGATGGCAGGAAGTAGCTTCCTGATCTCCTCCCGGAAAACGTTGTGGATGATGTCGCGGATGCCTGGGAGGCTGGCGTCGAAGTTGCAGCTGGACGACTCGAGTATCGAGACGCTGGGGAGTTGTTGATATTGACAGGCTCGGGCCTGCAGTGTACATTCAATGTTGGAAGCCTCGGTGATATGAACCCTTTGACTGTTGTCGTGGGGTTGCGGACAAAGCTGTCGAAGGTGTTGTCCCTCACATGAGGGACATGGGATTCTTAGCTTCTTGTCTTCTGCAGCATCAGGGTTGGCGTGGGTGCTCGATCAGGCGCAAAACATCCTCCACAAAGGCGGTGATGCTCTCGTTGGGGCCGTGTCCTGGACAGAATCAGGAATTCGGCTCTCTCTCGTCAATGTTGGCTGATGAACGTGCACTTCAGCTCGATCTTGCAAACTTTTCACGACGTTAAGGAGGATTCGTGGTTCTCAAACCAGTGCCTGGCAGTTTCTTCCATGAGAAGTATAGGTTCTGCAGGAGCTGGTTGTCCGTCTACCCACTGTGGCGGGCGACACGGTCATAAATTTCAATCCAGTTCTCGACGTCTTCATACACCTTGCGTGAAAGGGCATCAGAGTGCGAGGTGCGACGGGCATGCAAACGATGGTGGGAGCGGACGCGGTTTGCTGCTACAGGTTTGTCATTGTTGGCTTAGTCAGCTTCGGTTTTTCTGGCAAAAGACCGAATTCCGGTGGTTCTTGCTGGTATAGCAGCGACTGGCTCGGATTTCAGGTTCTTCGTGGTGAATTTCCGAGGTTCGTCCTTGTGGTACTCGCTCGTCTTGCGGTTTTTCTGCCGGGCTCGGGATAGGACTTGGTTCCCGGCTCGCCGAGGGTTTAAGACGCGGGATAATCCGCCACCCGTGTCTTGTTATCGGGCAACTCGGCTGAGGAGCCGCCAGGGTCGACACAGAGTGAAGGGCTATGGGTAAAGTGCGCAGCACCTCCACCAGAACATACGATGACAGCTGAGCATGGCCTGGAACTTTTCAGAATAGTAAATATTGATAGAAAATAGGACTGGAGCAAGCATCCGTGACAATATAACAAAACAGACAGAAAATAGTCTATCCTGACCACTAAAGAAACTGCACGTACTGCTTTAGTGGCATTCTGTCCGAATAAATCGTCTCCTTCGGGGTTTGGCGAATGCTGTGGACGAGCTGAACTGAAATGGATGTGGGACCACTTTTCTGGTAATGAGCCGCTGCAGACTGTCGTCGCAAAGCGGCGTGAACGGATGGACTGGGTAGGTTACACGCGCGATGAAATGTCCATACAGCTTGCAATTCGCGTAACGAGTGTTGATAAAACTTTTGTATCGACGAAATGTGCGACAGGCCAGCGGAATCAATACCAACTGCAACACCTGTGCTCCGTGAAAGTGCACGTCTACGCCAGAACAATTTAGGAAGCAGCACAGCACCACCTAAACCACGGCACAGGAACTACCAGCTTGAAGGCAGCTCTTCGGTGCGCCGCGCACCTGTGCTCCGTGAAAGTGCACGTCTACGCCGGAACAATTTGGGAAGCAGCACAGTATCATTTAGCACGGCACGGGAACTACAAGCTTCAAGGCAGCTCTCCGGTGCACCGCACAACCAAAGTGAGCCTTCAGTCATTTGAACGAAGCGGCACCACGATTGCACACTGCCAAGCACGACTCACGCAATTTCCGTCACTAAACTGTGTATCCAAATATATTGCACACGCTTCACTGCAGACCTCGAAGATTCCGATGGTCAACGAGAGCACAGAAACGTCGCCTTAAAATTTATCCTAGCGGTATCCGAATCAATCCGAGGTCCGAGCAACGTAGGGCCGATTGTCTCTTTCGTGGCAATATCCCCGTCGGTCACCAGCGAAATGCACACCGTTCCTCCATCTGTTCACGTTATACCTACGTCAGACGCCACGCTGAACTCTGAAGTCGTTTTCGACCGGCCTCATATGACGGCTTCCGCGTCTGAAATCAACTCGCCGAGACGAACGACAACGAACAAAGCATCCGACAAGCTCCGGCCAATGCTCCGGCCCAGCTGGGGCCAGCCGCTGCATGGGCGCTGCCATCTTTCCTGTGACGTCACGTATTTGGTTTGGTGACGTGACGAGGGGTCAAATTTGCGTACAATGGCAGCGCCCTTATGGGGGTCACTTTCGAGTGCAGACCGGAACCCCGGTTTATCGCTCTAAGCCCCTCTACCTCGTTGATCCCTCTACCGAATGGATGGATGAATGCTATTGGCTATATTTATAACGGGCGGTAGCTCACGCCACCTAGCCTAGAAAACTAAAATACTTCCCTCGCCCTTCTTGGTTTTTCTGACGTTAAAACAAACATAATATTTTTATTACATTCTATGAAAGTGTGCGTGTGTAAAGATTTTCCCGTGCGGTTACTTTTCTGCTCAACATCACTTAATCGCGATGGACCGCAGCGGACCTTAGGAGCCATCCCAGCGAAGCGAGCACTGCGTACAAATCACGTGACTACGCACACCGCGCATTGCTGCGTCTCTCAGGAAGTTCACGTGACACTCACACGACATTGGAATGGCTCGTAGCGTCCGCTGCTGTCCATCCCAAGGTGAAACGGAGTACATTCGGGTTTCGACGGCCTCGATCGGTCCCACAAGGCCGGCTTGCTATGGCGCGCGAGATCAGCAGCTTGTTTTGTGCGCGCGGGAAAACTCGATGACGTCCATCTCCTTCACAACGACGACTCGCGTCGCGTGACGCACCGCGCACCGCCACATGTTTGTGTAGGCGTTGTAACGAGGGGGAGATCCGCTTTCCCGAACCACCCGAACCACGAAGCGCCTCCTCATCCGATCGGCCCGAAAGTCACGTGACAACATGACCTTCGCGCCATCCGTGCTGCCATTGGCTGTGGCCCTCCGAATATTGGACAGCCGTGCGGCGATATCTAGCAAGTTGGACGCCGTCGCCGGACAGAGCCCCCGTCCGACGCTCCGGTGCGACGAAAACCCTCGCCCTCGACCGTCGGATCTCCCCTCTTCTACAACGCCAACACACACATCTGGCGGTGCGTGGTGCGTCACGCGAGTCGTCGTTGTGAAGGAGATGGACGCCATCGAGTTTTCCCGCGCGCACAAAACGAGCTGCTGATCTCACGCGCCTTAGCAAGCCGGCCTTCTGGGACCGATCGGGGCCGTCGAAACCCAAATGTACTCCGTTTCACCTTACGATGAACAGCAGCGGACGCTACAAGCCATTCCAATGTCGTGTGAGTGTCACGTGAACTTCGGGAGAGACGCAGCAATGCGCGCGGTACATAGTCACGTGATTTGTATGCAGTGCTCGCTCCGCTGGGATGGCTCCTAAGGTCCGCTGCGGTTCACCGCAATTAAGTGATGTTGAGCAGAAAAGTAACCTCACGGAATATCTTCACACACGCACACTTTAATAGAGTGTAATAAAAATATTATGTTTGTTTTAAAGTCAGAAAAACCACGACGGGCGAGGAAAGTATTTTAGTTTTCTAGGCTAGGTGGCGCGAGCTACTGCCCGTTGTAAATATAGCCATTAGCATTCATCCATCCATTCGTAGCGGGATACCCGAAACTGGGCGGAGCTGAACGGAGCGACGCAACGACGCGTGGGAATCCATGTGTCGCGAACCATCCTGTGCGGCGATTCGGAGCAGCCATCTTCCCGACAGTTCGCACGCCGGACCGGACAGTTTTGACGCGCACGTGTTTCGCGCTTTACGCTGAAACGAAGTATAGCTTTGCGTCTACCCCTTAATCATTCTCGTCAGAACTCGGTTCTATGATGTGCCCGCTCATCTCTTCTTTCGTGGCATAGGGTCCCTTGCATAGGGTAGTGTGACGCTATTGGCTGTTTTGGCTGCAGTTTTTATAGCGGAGCTGTTAGGGGCTAGTTTCCCCAGGATCGTGTCCCCCGCAAAGAAATGTCAACACAAAACTCTGCTTGTCGCAGTCGCTCATAGATGGCGGTAGCTGTCCAGAGTGTTGTGTTTGCCGGTTGTTCGCTTGCCGCCGTCGCTCATAGATGGCGCAACCTTTCGAGCCTTTCCACTCTGGCTTGCCGACTTGCGGCCGGCCATTACTTCATTCCCACCATATTACAGCTTCGCTCTTCCTTCTTCACCAAAGTGGAAAGGCTAAAAGTTTTTATTGCGCTCTCCCCCCCCCCCCTTCTCCTACAACGCTTACTACTACTACTCGAGGGTTTCGCGCTGTCGGCCGCGCTCCATAAACGCCATTGCAAAAATCACGATCTGCGCGCTGCCATCTTGGTCTGCTGGGCTCTGGAAGAACTTCTGAGCATGAGCTGTTGATCTGCTGTGGGGTATATCGGACGCTGCGCATGCGTCCACAGCTTAGTGACTCGGCATTTTTCGCCCGGGTGATGAGCGCTGCAAAGTTCTATAGACCAACTCAGCTCACTGACGTAACGCGACTGCGGTGGCGCTGCTGTTGGTACTGCGCGTGCGCAGACGCTTCACTCCTCCCAAATTTAGTTTCTGCGCATGCGCAGTGCCTACACCTGGTGTAGGCAAAACGAGCTTGTTTGGAAACACTGTGCTGGTGAATAGGCACGGGCCATTTTCGGCACTCCGCCAAAAGATTCCACATTGGCGTCACGCCGCGACTTTGACGTCACGCCGCGCATCGCGTCTCCTGTGACTTAGCGTCAGCTGACACCGCGACATGACATTGTCATGTCGAGTCACGCTGCACAGTGACGCCACGTGACTTAATGACGTCAGGTGACATCGTCAGTCACATGATGTCATGACGACCCTTGACAGTGTGACGTCACGTGAAAATACATCGTCACGTGACACCATGACAAAATTTAAAGTCCGAGCTTGCACCATTTACGACGACACAATGCTTTCTCCAAAAGAGGTAATTTTCTATCCAACAGTATACGCTTCCGTCAAGGCTAAGGCCTGGTTCACACTTGCGAATCGGCGGTCGAACCTGCAAGAATTTGGCCGCCGGGCGTAGCGTCCCCAGTGCATTGCCGCGGCCGATTCCGCATCGGCGGCAGCGGATTAGCTGTAAGTGTGAACCAGGCCTAAAGGCTGTTTCATGCTGCGATTCTCGTCAGAAATCGCTGCGATTTCCAGTAAATGTGCGATTAAAATCGCAGTCGCACTGTCGCAGTGGCTTTGCGACTGGTTTCCACCAAGTTGGTATTTTGTCGCAGTGCCGGTGCGATCACTTCATCGTCAACCAGCCGTTCATTAGCCAGCTTTCATCCGCGTTAGTTGCGTATTCGAAAATAAATTTAGCCACCTTAAAACTTTTGGTTTATTGCTTAATTAATAAAAATTTCTAGTTACAAATTGTATTCGTAAGACATTTGTGTTTATTAAGACGTTTTTGTTGTATTTTAGGCAAAATCGAACGCGTCGCGTCTGTGTCCGAAAAGCCGGCCGCGCCGACAGAAATCGCGCGGTTGTTGGAGCCATAGAGTTATTACAATAAACGCTAGAGGCTCAGCTGGCGCTAGTGTCTACGGGACTTCCGGTTGCAAATTGAAGCAGACAGCATGCAGTCTACATTTCCAGCCTCCCTGTGTATTCCTATGGGAAAACGCGCGTGAATGTTGTCTCCTCGCCGGAAAATAACATAAATAATTTTTGTCATTTTGGTTGTACCGGATAGTATGTGCTTTTATTGGTATTGTGAAAGTGTAATTGCTTTAGTTACAGCATTTTTCTTTACCACTGAACAATGTTAAACTTCGCTCTATTTCAGGCCCAAACCTCTGTTTTAAGGAAGGTATGTGAAAACGAGCGACGATTCTAAGCAAATTAACGATCGAAAGGAATGAAGACGTGTGTTCAAGGTTCGCTAGCATTTCGGTGGTGCTTATATATTGCTAATATGCCCGTCCTGTCATTGGATGAAGATGACTCCGTCGTGCATCTTTACGATCGGTTAAAGAAATATTCGAACGCAAAAAATAAAGCACGTGAGCTACAAAAGGTGTGTCTTTGTATTATTTCCTATGTCGGGCAGTTTTTATCGGGCACCTGCTCTCTTGCTCCCCCTATTTGCAAAGATTTGGAGCGTGCGGGTGGTGATTTGAACCCACAACAAGCATCTTCGCACACATTCATGAGCAGAAAGGATAAAGCAGTACTTATTTATTGCAAATCTGACTATATTACGTGGCTTTCAATTTATTTTGATCGGCTGCATGCACAAGGAGTTACTTATCCAGAGTTACTGCGTAGTTCTTGCCGTCTCTCTTGGTTTTCCACATGTCCTTCGTTCGTTTGGCACGTATATCCCGACTCCGTGTTCGCGCTAACAGTGTCCCACAGTGCACATAAATACACGTACGAGGCGGTTTTAACACCGTTTTTTATGCCACGAATTTCAAATAAAAATGCTGTAACTGACCAATTATATCGTCTGCGTGACTGATAAATGTTCCAATGTGCCTAGTACGTACAAATCATTCGTGATATTTGTTCTTATAATCGAACCCAGAAAGAAAATGCACTCGCTTTTTCCCATAGAAATGCATTACCGGAAGTCAATTTCTGACTGCTTGCTGTCTGCTTCAAAATGCAACAGCACACTAGCGCCACCTGAGCCTCTAGCGTTTATTGTAATAACTCTATGGTTGGAGCATGTGAAACCAAACGTTGCGATCGCACTCGCTGCGTTGGCTGTCGCACCGACTTTTTTGGCAAGAGTCATTGCATGTGAAACAGGCTTAAGGGAGCTCAGTTTGTGTAGCAGCAAAGGGTGAGACACTTTGTCGAAAGCCTTGCTCAAATCAAGATGGCGTGCGTTTCTCCACCCCCTCAGCCGTTGAAACCAAGTCATGATAAAGTTCTACAAGCTGTGTGGCGCATGAGAGGCCCTTTCTAAAACCATGTTGAGTAGAAGAGAAATAACTATTTGTATTGAAATGTCTCACAACATTGCTATAAAAATATGCTTTAAAATCTTGCAACATATGCAGCTCAGTGAGATGGGGCGATAATTCTCCACTTTGTGTTTTGATCCGTGATTATAGACTGGCGTAACGCACGTCTCCTTCCACTGACCCGGGAACATACTTTGTTCTAAGGATTTAGAAAAATAATATCTAAGTAGCGTAACACAACAAGTGAGCACAATTTTAAAATTCTGGGCGACGAACCACCAGGACCTACAGCCATTTTAATTTCAAGCTCATCTAAACACTTCTTGATTCCTTCTACACTGACGACAATATGAGCTTTTTGATTCACAATTTGTTCATTGAGATGGGGGTAAGAATGAGTCAAAAATTAGAGGCAAAAATAAACGTGAAGTGTGTATTAAAACAGCTTGACTCTTTGTAACTTTCTTTAATTACTACTCCATGGTATAATATATTTGGAATTCCCATATTTTCCTTTCGCGCCCTTTTGATGTATTTCCAGAATTCTTTACTACTGAGTAGCATGCCATTAGACAGTTTATCAAAATACTCGCGTTTGGCAGTGGTAATAGCTTCCTTTTAGGTTACATTGAATTTCTCGAGCTCTGCGGCTGGCGATACGCATGGGTGTCGTTTATAATCTTGATAACCACGTCTGCGCTTTTTTTATTACCCTTTTCACAGCAACTGTCATCTAAGGCTATAATTAAATTTTTTGCACGAATTATTATAACGGGAATATATTTTTCTAGTATTCTCAAGAAACGATTTTTTAAAAATTCCCGTATAGCGCCTACACCATTTTATAAAGCAAAACGCTCAAAACATTCGAATGATTCAGACAGCAATTTTCTCCATGGCTTCAAAATTGCCTTTATCGCACATATAGACTTCCTTGTCAGTATCCTGCGCACGGAAAAGCTGAGGAAACGTCAAGCTAGAAGTGGCTATCTTGTGGTCGCTAATTCATTGGAAGACGCCTATATCATGAACAATTTCAATGTTACAAAACAGTAGATCTAGTACACGTTCGCCTCTAGTTGGGACCTAAACAAATTGCTCGAAACAATAAGTCGTCAAAATATCATCAAATTCAGCATAAATCCTGGGTGACATTAGGTGGAGCTACAACGCTTGAAACTTTAGAGCGCGATTTTGGAAGTGTTCTTCAGTGACCACTAGGGCGGTGTATGTTTGTTTCTAAACATTACACGAGTACACTGTGCAACAATTTCAGTGCTTTGCCTAAATAATTTGGGAGTTGGTGTCAGGATTGCCAGGTTGGGGTTTAAATAGCCGAATTGGGCTAGTTTTATTTGCAGTTGGCGATAAAGAATGGTAGTTGGCTATTTGGCTAGTATAGGGCTATTTCGTTCCCATGCTGGGCGCACCAAAATGCCTCAGAGCACTTGGATTTAAAGGTTTAAATATTGTCACGAATGAAGTTAATGAAACAAAGAACAACTGAGGTAACTAAACGTTTAATGGGGCGAACTTGTGCCCAAAGCAAAAGGAAAAATATAACAACAGAGCGTCGCGGGCGTCGAAATCGGCGAGACAGCAGGATCGAACGCTGAGGCGAAATTGACTCCGGCTCGCCTCGCGGAGTCCCTTTTGTACACGCGGGGCTTCTGGAACAATCGGCCTAGAAGATTCGGCTCGTAGAACATTCTGACCTAGAACAAGCAACACGATTCTTGAATTTACCAGAAGATCACATTACAGTTAACAAAAATGCGTACCCGCGGCCAGGCATCAAACCCTACCTTTTTGCGGGGAAGGCAAGCGCGATAACCGTTAGGCCACGAGCGCGTTGCCTGCTTGGTCAGGTGCGCTCGCGGCATTATCCCGCCCCCTCCCCCTTTAAAAAAACATCGTCCCAATGCAGCACAAAAAAAATAAAATCCACAACAAATGGACAGCAGAATCGCGAGCGACAGTGCACAGTTCATTTTTTGAGAGTCCAAAGTTCTATCGTTCGTAATACGGCTTGAGCCGGACAACGTGCACCACCTCGGGTCGTGGCTGGCGTCTTGCAGATGGGCGCGTTGCGTCGGGAAGAACTTCGTAGTTCAGATCGCCGAGGCGTCGGATGATCTTGTAGGGTCCGAAATAGTGTTTTAGAAGCTTCTCGCTGAGACCGCGGCGCCGTATCGGTGTCCACGCCCATACCCGGGCTCCAGGTTGAAAGTGGACGTCCCGGTGACGAAGGTTATACTGGCGTGCGTCGACTCGCTGTTCGTCATAAATCTTGATTCTTGCCAGTGGACGAGCTTCTTCCGAGCTTTGAGAGATCAGTTGAGCGTCGTCGTTGCCATCGTCGGTCGGCAAGTGAGGCAGCATGGCGTCGAGCATCGTGGTAACCTCCCGGCCGTGTATTAGCTGAAACGGCGTCGCTCCCGTGGTTTGTTGAACCACTGTATTGTACGCAAACGTAACGTACGGCAACACCTTGTTTAACGTCTTATACTCCACGTCGACGTACATGGAGATCATGTCGGCGATCGTCTTGTTGAGCCGCTCCGTTAGTTCGTTGGTCTGTGGATGATAAGCGGTGGTTCGTCGATGGCTTGTGTGACTGAGCCGAAGAGCCTCTTGAGTCAGCTGTGCCATGAAAGATGATCCTCGATCTGTGATCAGAACTTCAGGTGCGCCATGTCGAAGGAGGATGGACTCGACGAAAAACTTGGCGACTTCCACCGCTGTTCCCGATGGCAGGGCTTTCGTCTCGGGGTATCGTCTAAAATAATCGGTCGCGACGATAATCCACCGATTTCCTTGCGTCAATGTTGGGAACGGCCCAAGTAAGTCCATTCCGACCTGCTGGAAGGGCGTAGTCCGGGCAGGTATCGGCTGCAGGAGTCCTGCTGGCTTCGTCGGAGGCCTCTTACGTCATTTGCACTCATTGCACGACCATTTCTACAGATGGACTGTTTTCGGGAGTCTCGGCCAGTAGTACTTGTCACGAATCCGGGCGAGCGTTTTGCTGTAGCCAAGGTGTCCAGCCGTCGGGGCGTCGTGGCATGCTTGAAAGATTTCTTCTCGCAGAATGACCGGAACAACCAGCAGCCAGGCAGGGTTGCTCGTTCCGAAGTTCTTCTTGAAGAGCACGGCTTGCCGCAGAAAGAAGCTTGACAAATCTCGGGCCAAGACGTGCGGAACTGAACTTCCTTGACCTTCGAGGTGGTCGATCACGGCGCGAAGTTCTGGGTCGGTTCGCTGAAGTGCTCCCATGTCGGTATCTGTAACCGCGCCAAGAAAACGGGCGTCATCGTCGTCATCAGTGCTTTCAGGAGGAGAATAAACTGGGGCCCTAGACAAACAGTCGGCGTCATTATGCTTGCGGCCTCACTTATGCACAATGGTTACGCCGAATTCTTAAAGTGGAAGACTCCAGCGAGCCAGGCGCCTTGACGGGTCCTTGAGGTTGGCGAGCCAACAGAGAGCGTGGTGGTCCGTGACAACGCGGAACGGGATCCCGTACAGGTACGGGCGGAACTTGGTTAACGCCCAGATGACAGCGAGACATTCCTTGTCGGTCGTTGAGTAATTTTTCTGTACCTTCGACATTGCCCAGCTTGCGTAAGCGATCACTCTCTCTGCTCCGCCTTGTTTTTGGACGAGTACCGCGCCGAGTCCGGCGTTGCTGGAGTCCGTGTGAACTTTCGTTTCCACTGATGAATTGAAGTGTCCGAGGCTAGAGGGCGGCTGGAGTCTTTCCTTCAGTTCGTTAAACGCTTGTTCTTGCTCGTTCCCTTACTGGAAGCTCACGTCGTCCTTCGTCAGATGCGTGAGCGGTGCAGAAATCTTGGCAAAATCGTTAACGAAACGTCTGTAGTAAGCGCACAGTTTAAGAAATCTTCTTACGGTTTTCTTGTCTGATGGCTTCGGAAATTCGACAACAGCAGATGTCTTTGCACGATCAGGGCTTACACCCTGAGCACTCACGACATGTCCCAGGCATTTGAGCTCGCCGTAAGTGAACCGATATTTTGACGGCTTTAGTGTCAGTCCAGAATTCTGGATAGCCTGTAGCACGGCCCGTAAACGCTTTAGGTGCTTGTCGAAGTCGCTTGCGAATACCACGACGTTGTTGAGATAGACGAGGCAGCTTGGCCATTTCAAGCCGGAAAGAACGCTGTCCATTACGCGCTAGAATGTCGCCGGTGCTGCGCACAGTCCGAACGGCCTCACTTTAAATTCGTACCATTCGTCCGGCGTGACGTAGGCAGTCTTCTCACGATCCCTTCGTCGAGCTCGATCTGCCAGCTCCCACTCCTTAGGTACATCGACGAAAAGTATCGGGCGTGGCGCAGCCGGTCCAGAGTGTCGTCGATGCGTGGCAGCGGGTAGACGTCCTTTTTTGTTACTGCGTCCAGCCGGCGATAGTCCACGCTGAGCCTCAGGGTTCCGTCTTTCTTCTTCACCAGGACCACTGGGGAAGCCTACGGACTGTTTGAGGGCTGGACGATGTCGTTATCAAGCATTTCCTGAACTTGCTTCTGGATGACTTCCCTTTCTTTCACGGAAACTCTGTACGGTGGCCGGTGCACAGGAACTGCGTCGTCATCAGTAGCTATTCGATGCTTCGCAACCGTCGTCTGGCGCATCTGTGGAAAAGCACAAATTTAATTCGGCGAGGAGGTAGGTCAACTGTCGTCGGTGGGGAAGGGGGAGGGTTGGGTCGATTTCGAGCTCTGAGGATGACTCCGCCTCGCGTTACGACGAAGGGGTGTCTTCAGAGATTCCGGCGATTGCTGCTGTGTCCTGGAGCTCCTCGGTGTGTACCACGGTGGTACCTTTTGTAAAGAGGTGAGCCTCTTGTTGGAAGTTCGTTACGAGTGCTACAGTGTGTCCGTCTTGGAGCTCCGCGACGCCTCTTGCGATGCCGATCCCTCTTCCTAGAAGCAACTGGAGGCTTCCTTCGAGCAGAACGTCGCGGCAGAAAGTCTCACCGACATCGACGGAGTACGAAAACACTCGACCGCGGTGGTAAGTTCACGTGGTTTGCGAGGACTCGGACTGCGGATGATGTCGCTTTGGGTTCCTCCCGTAAGGGAGCAGGTTTTCGTAGCGTCAGCCGGTTTGCTCCGAGATCGATGACGGCGCCATACTCGCAAAGAAAGTCCATTCCGAGGATAACGTCCCTCAAACAGTCTTGCAGAACGACGAACTTGACAGCTAGGGCACGTCTCATTGTGGATCTCGACGCGAGCGGTGCAAATCCCGACTGGTGTGATGAGGTGCATGCCCACCGGCGGTCCGTATTTGCGGGCCATTCCATCGTGTCGTCGCTTTCCGAAGGCGTTGGGAGAGCCTCCCACTCAGGACGGAGTAGTCTGCTCCGGTGTCGACGAGAGCCGACGCGTCGTGGCCGTCGATAACGACGTACCGGAACTCTCGGCGGAACGCAGGCTCGGGGGACTGAGGTTGTCGCAGGATACTCGTCAATCTCCCGAGGTCGTTCACCATAACGGGGGCGCGGGTCGTTCGGGTGGAACCCGCGCAGCCGAAGTCGTAGGTATGGGCCTCGGCGGTAGGTGTCGTCCGCTTCCCCGCAGTGGAAGCACAGTGGGTGTCGGTCGGGCGTTCGTCACACGTCGATCTTTCGGGGTACGAGGGGCTCCTGGCAGGCGTACTGGACCTGGTCGTCGTGGCGTCGGTCGTTCTGCGGCGTAGGAGACTGACGTCGGGGCGGCGCGACATAGGTGCGAGCGGGAGGCGGTGGCCGTCGGGCCACTGCGGCGTAAGTTAACGTGGGCTCCTCGGTGGCTGCCACGACGATGGGAGCCTCTGATTGGATGGCTCTCTGGACTCCTTTCTGCACAACCTCGGCGATGGAGAGCGAGGCCGGGCGTGCGGCAGCGGGCAGCAGCTTCTTCAATTTCTCCTGGATGACTTCACGGATAATGTCACGGATGCCGGGGAGGGTGGTGCCAAGGTCGGATCCGGATGTCGGCAGAGTACACTCTTAATTTAGGACCGTCAAACGTCACGGCCCTAGCGGTGACGTTCAAAGTTTTCATGACTTAGCTGCGAACTGATCTGGCCCCGTCAAAATAGCCGTGTACAACGTCATGGCTGGAGTATGCCCCTCCCCTCTTTTATGTTGCGAATGGCTATATAGGTGGCTCCGCAGGCGGCAATGTAATTTTTGGCGGCCCGTTTGTGCAGGGCCGGCAAAAACGGGCCGGCAATGCGCATCATAGCGAAAATAAAACACTCTGCTGTCCACTAGATGGCGGCAGTTGAGGCCGCCCAGCGTTTCCCGCGGGCGCAGCCAACGGGCACGCATGCGGATAACGATCATTTCTCTTCTCGGTGTGCAAGAACGATGAATTTCGAACGTGTAAAATATGAACCTAATCGGAAGCGTCTGCGGGTGATATTTGTTTTCTTAGCATGGTGATGTAAGCCTATGTTAGAGAATGCGCCGAAGCCGCGGGACAGTGAGTTAGTTCATCAGGATGCTCACGTCGAAGGATACCAAAGAAATTTGACGCGGGTAGTCTAACCATGAGGGAACATGTGAATATGATGGGTTCACTCGGCCCGCTGATCTGGCAGCACGACCAGCATGACCACCACTACTGAGCCAACTTGGCTGGTTCCATTACTGCGGGCACAGTCCTCTTCAGCATAACCGACTGGGTAATTATGTAGCTCACTGGCTAATAACAGATTAGAGTCAATCGCTGAAAGAATTCCTAACTAGTAACTTTTGTTCTCGCCAACAGAGGACAAGTGGGGCCCTGTCCTGGACGATACAGGTATCTATACACAATGTTTTTGTATTCGAAGAAGCATGTTTGGAATCTCCTCCTTTCATGTTATTCGGATACCGACTGGCGTCGCCGGTGGAAAGCGGAAAACAAATTTACTTCGTTTCACCTTAGCATGGACTTACCATAACGGCTACAAGCGCGGACTCTTCGCTTTTGACGCCGGCTTGGCTGTGCACAAGCACTCGTGGTGGGTGACAATTTTTAAAGTTATCGGGTCATAGTCACAGCTTTTACGGTTTGCCTATGGTAAGGTGAGGCAAAGAAAGCTAGCCGGCTACGCCTCGACGGTGGCCACCAGCATTTTACAGCGACAAGGTGTAAATAGTTTATAGGGGGATACTTTTCTCTACCGAAGTGTCCGCCTATAGAGCACGGCGTATACGGCGCACTCATCAGCTTGCCTTCCGAGGTATATAGTCGCGCGTCTCGGTCGGCGTCGACGATCGTGTTGAGCAGAGGAGGACGGCCACACAAGGAACATTTATACTAAAATTGATGATGAATGTAACACCTAGAATACACTAAGTTTGCCCTTGTGCGTGCACCCTCTGTTTGCTCACGCGACCATCGACGTAGGCCGAAACGTTTTGTTTTGTGTGTGAATGAGTTTATAAGCTTTTATTAGGCTAACTGAATTAGATAAATGTTAACGTAGCAGCTTGGACGAGTTGGTTGCTCATTTTTAACACACTAAAGCGCACTATTGCAAAAGGAGTGAGTGTTGTTTGCAACAGTGCGCTGTATTGTGTATAAAATTAAGAAATGTGTAGTATTAAACAATATTTTTGAAAAAAAAGTCAAACTATCTGGTTTACAATATTTGACGCAGTTTAGCAAGGTCTTTACCCTGACCTGACCATACTTTTAAATTTCGTAATTACAGAAAGTTAATTATTCAACATTTTTGATACCATAGATATTTGAACGTCAAACTTTATGAATTTTCATAATAAACGAAATTAGCTTTTTATGTGCAACGTGTAGTTTTCGAGCAACGATTTAGCCGGTGTTTTATGACGCAGCCTGTATGATATAGCCATGGACCTGTAGATCCTGGCAAGTGGACAGCCCCAGCTCTCCTGCCGGGTGGCGTCAAAATTTACTGTTTTGTTCCCACTCTTCAAACTGCCACCAAAGCTATAGGATCTATCCATATGACGTGAGACTGCATTTGAATGTCGAGTAACTACAAACAAGCATGGCCGCCGAAAGCAAAGGCGGTTATCAAATTGGCGAATTTATTTTGCTTTCTTTTGTTTTACTTAAAGCATATGAATAAACAATATGTTAGCGGCCATGTTTGTGGCAAATGACTCAGCATCTGACTAGACTCTAACGTCCAGCAAGCTACTTTCAAAGAAACGAGCTGTTTGATGAATTTTAGAACGTAATTAATATACAAGACATGTTCTCTCTTCCTTATTCTCTTATAATAAAACGCTGAAAATTCTTAATCCCAGCAGCATCATGCCTTGATGACAGAGGCAACTGGCCTTCGGACGTGCCGTGGAGACCCATCTTGTGGCACGAAGCTCCGGCTGACTGCACAAACACTTATCTCGGATAGCGCACTTTCAACTGCGGTGGGTCCTAGTTCGCCAAGGGTGTTAAGTGAAAGCAACGACCATGCTTCCACCAATGTTTCAGAAAGTGACACAAGTGTTCATATACTTTCCTATTTTATTGTTTGAATGTGGTATTTATTACAACAAAGCACCACCTGTATCTTCAGCTGTGCATCTAATTTAAACAAATAAATGGATTGTTTACCTGCGGGCCTACTGTTCTTTAAATGTTTAGAAACCATCGGCCTTGCCCTTGAAACAATTCCTGTATATTTACTTTCCCCTAGAGCACTCGGGAAGTCAATCTCTAAAGCATACAAATTGAGCTTGGCAATGCTTTTCCAGTTTATTTTGCGACTCAAAAACAAAGTTGCGACTTGACTATGTGCGTGACGTCCCACAAGAAGACGTCAGGCTCAGTGCCACGTCACAGCTTTGTTTTTACAGTGAAAATTGCTTGTACTTCTCAATCCCCTGGCTTTCTTCGTGGATCACAGCCCAGGACCCTCCGATGATACTCTGCGGGGAGTGGACGACGGGACATTTTTATAGCCAGCAAAAGACGGGTCACCTAGAAGACGGGCCAGCTAGAAAACGGGCCAGCTAAAAAACGGGCCAGCTAGAAAACAGGCCAGCTAAAAACGGGCCGGCAAGATCCAACTTTTCACGGCAAACTTTGGGGCCACCTAAAAATGGACGGCAAACAGGCTGGCAATTTCAGGTGGCCCCAAAATTTGCCGTGACAAGTTGGATCTCATTCTTCACAGCTATAGGTGGCTCCCTAGATGGCCCCTAATTAAGAGTGTAGTTACGCCAGGGTGTCGTTGGTAGTGTCTGGCGCGTGCTAGTAGGGCCCGTTCCAGATTTGTCGCCTCCATGACGAACTCGTCGACTGTAGTCGGCGGATTACGGATAAGACCACCGAATATTTCGCTATTCACACCCCTCATCAGCTAGGTGTCGCATCTTCTTCTCCTTTGTACCCTGAGGAACGGTGCGGGCGCTAAGGCGAAGAACATCCTCGACGAAGCTGGTGATGCTTTCATTTGGGCCTTGGGTTCTTGTTCGAAGAATGTCATCGGCCGTCTCGCGTCGGTGTGGGCTGATGAACGTCTTCTTCAGTTCTTGCTTACACACCTCCCACGACGTTAATGAAGCCTCGTGGTTCTCCAGCCAGTACTTCGCAGTTTCTTCCAGCGAGAAGTAGATGTTTTGCAAGCATTGCTCAGCTGTCCACCCGTCATGGCGGGCCACACGTTCATAATGTGTCAGCCAGTCCTCGATGTTCTCATGGGTGTCTCCGTGGAAAGGCATTGGAGTTCTGGGTGCGACGGGAAGGTATACGATGGCGGCGGCGGCGGTCGGGTCTGCGACGACTGGTTGTCCATCGTCGTCCTCCATGTTTGCTTGTTTGCCGGCGTCTAGGACGACCTCTAGGACGACGTCAAAGGCGGCGTCTAGGGCGACCTCTCGGACGACCTTAAGGACGACGTCTATGGCGACTTCTAGCACGACCTTAAGGACGACGTCGAGAACGACGCCAAGAGTACGACCTCAAGGACGACGTCTAGGATGACTTCTTGGACGACGTCATTGGACGACGCCTAGAGGAGGACACTCAAGGCCTGACCACACTGGCGGCAACGGCGCCGCTGGGCGACACCGCCGTCCGGCTACACAACTCGAGGAGGCCACATTGGCCTCCGTTTTGCGGGCGCTATAGTCACGTGACAGCACTAACTCCCGCGTTCTCGAGATCGCGCGCGAGCCTGCGCGGAATTTCCAGCTCTTTCGTCGTTTGCTCTTCGTTAGATTCTTCCGTTTCGGCTCTCATCTGTCTCATATATTAGCATCGAGACCGGACTCCCTGCCCACATGGTAGATGTCCATGACGACCTGGTGATCAGCATGAATGTGATCATCCTAGCTTTTTTGTTGATCTTGCGACGTCGCCGCCCTGTGAAGGGAAGGAGGTGCAGGTTTTCGGTCCGGACGAGTTGGTGCTACTGAAACACCAAGGTACAAGTCAGTGCTTTGCTGCCCCGGCTTCGCGCCAGAAATGAAGGCTACTTTCGAGAGTGACACCAAATCAGCTCGACATCGGTCGCAACACGGGCGACATGCAACAAGTGCCACGGAGAAACTCACCTCTAATTCCGAATTCCTCTTCAATAATTTCCCAGCGGTTGCTCCTGGCGTCTATATCTAGGTGGCCTGGCTGCGTCTTGTCATATAAAGAGGTAAACAGCCACACAGTTTCATGCACCGCTCCGTTGGAAAAGGCATTGCGGGAAATAGGGATAGCAGACGAAACGAAACAATGCTACGCTCCTCTCCAACGTGAAAGACGCGCGGAGAACCGGCTTGTGCGTTGCCATGGCATATCAACTTCATTATCTACGCTACCTCCCACTGGCTCCTTTCTTCTACGGCGAGGAGCGGCGAGCTCTGAACAGCGCAAGTACCGGCTGGCTTGGCGGCGCCGCCCGGCGCGCCGCTGAAGGCGAAAACTGGTTTTGGTCGGCAGCATGCGGCGGCCAGCGTCGCGCGGCAAGCCTCCACGACGCTAATGTGGGCGAGCCTTTATGGAGGATGTGGCGTATTTGCGTGGGCGGCCACGTTTGCCTGCGGAAGCCGCCGAGATGTAGACGCTGCTCCCGACGTCGAGGCCGTAGATGTTGACGTGGTCTCCTCACAGTCCATCGCACGAAGCACACAACGAGCAGAGATGAAGTCCGAAGCGCACCTTTTGCACACTGTGCTCCAGCGGTGACATCACGCTGGCAATGTATGATGACGCTTGATGACGTATTTTTATGGCCTTCTTTCGGGCACAACGCCGCCGCCGACGCTGCTTGTTTTTTCACGTATTGTGACAAGTGAAGGTCGTCGTAGAGCTCTAGGTTGACTTCTAGGACGACGCCAAGGTAATGGGAGAAGTAGGGTCGCACATTGAGCGTCGCGAGCCGCTCAATCATATTTTTATCGGTTTATACGACGCTTTTTCGCTCAATGAACAAGTAAGACTTTTGACTTAAAACATTGAATAAAGGCTGGATCACACACTAGCGTGAGTCTGACCGAAAGCGTCTGCAACGTTAAAGGGAACGGTTCATGCATACACATGCAGTTTCGCCGTTCCCTCGATTTCAAACTTGGACGCGTGATTTTCGAAGTGTTCTTCAATTACAACAATGTAGTCCTAGCTTGTGTCCAATAAAGTTGTTTACCCATTGGCTCCAAAATGTTATGGAATATTTGTCCGATATGTTACTCGGTTGAATACGAAACGCCTGTGCGGACTACTGGCGCTCGCTCACACATTTAAAGGAGCGATGCAACAATTTTTGTACTTTGCGCAAATACCGCTTAGAACGGATCCCTGACGTTAATGACCTATGAAACACGCGTTCGTTTTTCACCCCACGCAAAAGAAGTACCAGAAAAAATTAAGGAAAACGAGCAGCGTTTACCCTCAACTCGCAGCCAGAACAAGCGTCCACGTGATCTGGAGCCGATTATATGCCGCCAATGTTGATCATAGCCACCGCGCTGGGGTTGGCAAAGCACAGGACACCGCTGGGTTCTAGACATTGTTATGGCTCGGCTATTGTAGTCGTTGCAGCGATTGGACACGGGCCACTACCCGAGTGCTTCTCGAGCTTAGCAATTATCACGAGCCCAAATCGAGTTCCCGCGCAATGCTCGGGTCCAATCTATGAACCGCATTCAAATATCGTCACTTGGGTGTACTGCGATCCCCACGTTACGTCATCAAATTTTGCAAAAAGAGATTGAATGAAAATGATCGCTTTTGTCCTTGAAATTACACCGTAACAAAAGAGTTTCTTGGCCAGTGGCGTTGCGTGCGAGTATCCTTGAGTCCCACTAGTGCCAGTGAACTCGTGTAAAGTGAAAAACATTCCAATTGAATATCGTTGCACCGCTCCTTTAACGTTCATTCACTCCATCTGCTCCGAAATGACACCTTAGCGGCTCCGCCGTCACACCTCAGCTGCCGCTGTTTTTCACCTTACGGGTTGCGAAAGTGCTCCAACTTTTTTGTTTAGCAGGAATGGGCCAAATAAAAAGGGAGGCCTGCTCAGCTTCTTGCCATAGTAGAGAAGTATAGGCCTCCGCGACGACGCCACATTGTGTTGCAAATAGACAGGAGTTTTATTTATTTATTTAATTAATTTTGAGCTGACGCCACGTCACTGCCGTTCATTTAGGCAGCACTAGCTGCGCCTGTAAACTGATAAAAGCGCAGTGTTAACATTAACACCGTGCCACCCCCGTAAGAAAGAGGAGAAAAGAAAGGTGCAGTTCACTTTTTATTACGCTGAAACGTTTCCAATAAACGTTATTTGAGATTGCGGTTTGGTTCCGGTTCGGGTTCAATATCAAATGTCTCATATTACGGTTTCGGTACTGTTCCAGTCCGGTCAAAAGAAAGTTTAAGATCCGGTATTCGGATCGGTTTCGCGGCTCGGTTTGACACCTTGCTTTATGCACGTGAAGCATTTTTTATCTGCACCAAGTCAGTGTTAAAATATATCGTCTTATGGTCCATTTAAAATTGTAAGATTATGAATGCAGTCTCAGAGCAAAAACAAATATGGCGGAGGAAAGCTACGCATTAAGGGGGATTCAACCGCTCGTCACTCAATGGGCAAATTTCGCTACACAAACCTGAGTTTCAGGAATGGACGATAGTATTCATTCTTTTGGAGGTTACTTATGAAGACGTAATAAAGGTTGTACGGCCCTTGAATTTTTCCTTGAGAGCGCTGGAGATTTTTAATAAAATCCTGAAATATGACCGTTTTGACTGTTTTGAACGCGTTTTGAAGCATTTTTGAAAATACAATTATTTAGAAGACAAACGTGACAAAACGCTTGGCCGTACGTACTAGGGGTGCCCCTAATCTTAATTTTAAGACCATGATGAGAGAGCAAAATATTGCTGTATTCGCGTATTTGTGTAAATAAAATCAGCCTGTTAATTTTATTTCTAACTTGTTAAACGAGATGGCGACACTAGTACTAAATGCTTCAAACCGGAGATTTTCTTGCTGTTGCTGTTGTTGTTTTTCTCTCGAGCTCGAATTCGACCGCGATGTCTCGTTGCTCGTGGATCAGTAGCACGTGTAGCGAAAGCTCGCGCTGTAAAGCTCACCGATCGTGGATTCAATCCACCGCCTCTGTTCGTTTCAATCTGGATGAGCGTCGTACCGGTGTGCGGTCATGTATCACTATTGCGTGATACACGTTAAAGACGTCAGACAAGCAGCGGTATACTGCACTGTCTTTCATCTCACACGAAGATATTAGATACCCTCAGAGCTGACTAACTTCCCGCTGTATAAAGATAGACACAACAGAATTACAATTGGTGGCTCCGTTGGTCGGCACTTTTTGAACGTTGGAAGAAAGAATAAGAAACGTGCCCATTAGTGACCGACCCGAGGTTCCGCAACTTTGTCGCGAAGCTTCCACACACCTGCGATCAACTTAGACCCCTCCTTTGTGATGCCTCATTGTACATTATGAGTGCCTCACATTATATCTCACTGTATTATTATTATCACCCCTTATACGGGCCTCTCCGGCATTCATTGTACGGGCTTCGTGTATCTCTGTGTCGCCTGTGCTTCCGAGCACAAATAAATACCTACCTACCTACAAACGAATATTTTGGTTTTATGTGTTACATCAGTGAGAGCGGTTGTGTTCCTTGATGACAGGGGGAAAATATTGATTCCTGCAAGTGCTAGCGAAACCAGTTTCTGAAGAACGGTAAGAATTAATACCATGCATAATGGGTTGTTTAAATGCCCATACACACAGTTGCGTTTTAAGGCTGATCTCCATGGGACGAATATGCTGCGAAAAATCAACTAATTTTGCCCGGTGGCTTTTTCTCTGCGCGTGGAATCAGCACAATGGCTGTTACGTCGCGCGCAAAGCGAGCGTGCCGTCGGGCGACGTTCGTCAGTTTATTCATCGCATAATTCGCTACATGGAGTTCAGCCTTTAGTGCGTTTGACTGCGCTGTGTTAAGAAACGGAAGCGAGTCAACTGCACATCAATGCTTCGTATGAAGCGTGGAATTCAATTCAAAGAGTATCTTGGCACGGGACATACGAAGCAGGGATGTTCTGGTTTTTCGCAGCCGCAACACAGTCAAACACACCCAAACGCCCTCAATCGCAACTGTTTATAGGCCTTTAGAAGAGCGTTACCACTGCCTACCGCGGCCACGGTGTACTGCTCCTGGTACAGGTTGTACCAGCATGTACCACTCCGTCTTAAAATCCCCCCCCCCCCCGGGAAGGGAATCATCCCCCTTGATTCCCTCACCTTTTCCTCCTGGGAGGCGGCCCTATCCGGAAGTAAACTCGGTGACCAGCAGCAACTGGTTGAGCGAGCCCGCCGAATCTGGGCGGCCAACGGAGCCCTGGACTAAGGGCACCGACCAGGGACCGCAAGGTCCTTTCACTTTTCAAATATTAAGTTTACGATGATGATGATGATAGAGCATGCTTCAAAATAATGGTGCAAGCCCCCGTTTGTACTGCCGCTCTGGGCAGTTGCGAGATCGCTATGCTCATGCCCAAGTCCAACGAGAGTGACTAATAGAAACAACCAACACCGACACACGTCGAGGAAATGAATCACGCACGCGAATGTATCTTTGGCAGGCTTACAATCGCTCGTGCTTACTTCAAAAGCACCGAGAGACAGCAAGCAGTCAAAGATACCTTTGCGTGCGTGCTTCATTTGTGTTCGTGTGTATGTTTATACCGCCTGAAGTTAGTCTGCCTCAACTAGCGACTTGTCTCTGAGCTGTAGACGAGCAATATAGCCAGTGCAGTGCAACCGCTAGCCTCTGGGGTCTTTAACGTGCTCCACGGAGTAGTAATACACGACCGCACGCCGGTACGATGCTCATCCAGATCGAAACGGGCAGGGGCGGAGATTGATTGTGTCCTTTGCTTGAGGCTTATTGGTGTTGGTTATTTCTAATTGTCGCTCTATGAAACTAGGGCATAATAAACAACAACCATATTTGTGTTTTTTTCCCTCTTCCACTGGGAATAATCTTTGAGCTTCTCCTTACCTGATCATGTCATCTTATTTGGTAGCGGAAGTGGACCTCCGGATGAAATATTCCTTCAGTGTACGGGGGTGGAAAACATAAAACAGGAGTCACATGTAACGCTCAAGCTACGAAGAATGCTTCTGGCAAGCTCAATGAACCTTTCCGAAAGTTTGACCTCTGTTGCAAACTGTGGAATTTCTGCACAATTATGGATACAAGCGTCAGCTCTTTGTGTTTGATTGCACGTGAGCTGCAACAGTACTCGTGCAGAGGTAGCTCAAGTCAAAGGTATAAACAAGCTTGCGCTCGCTGCATTTCTGATTATCACCCAAAGGTTCAGATTCTCACGTTCCGCAATGTCGGTTGTTCCGCCATTGTGCAGTGGATCATCCGACGTTTACCTAAGTCTAATATCGTCAAAACAAATAGAACTAACGTTGTGGACGCATGTGACATCTATGTAAGTGAAACTGTAAAATACACTTGGCAGAAAAAAAAAGTCTATAGTTTCATTTTTTGTTGACAGCTTCTTTTTTAATTAAATAAATGCTAAAGGTGTCCACAACGTAAGTTCCTGTTTTGACAATATTAAGCTCAGGTGGACGTCGCTCATAGAGAAATGTCTTCTCTCGTTTTTATCTTTTGATCCAGTTGACGTCCTCCTCTCAAATTTTCGCGCTCTATTCCAACTGCTGGCGTCCCATTTTCAGAGTTTAATCTTCCCGCGATGCGTAAATTATCTACACAAGCCAAAAAATAAGATTTTCTAAAACAAATTATTACTAAGTGCATGCACTGCACGCGCTAATCTCTTCTATATAAGTAATTAGAAGTAACTAATCAACATAAGATAGGAAAAATATACTTTTCCTTTCAAGCAGTTATGTGACTGTAGACGCCAGCACGTGTTGCACGTGTAACTAGTCATCAGCAGACTCCTAGCGAAAGGCCTGATAAGGCTCTGAAGGCGAGACTTTTGTTGATTCGATTTTTTTTGTGTGTGCTATGTTAGCGCGCGTGGTCAAACGCTTGCATACGCTACAAGTGTGGCTCGTAAGCACCCTAAGATCGTGCAGGGTTGGACAGAGATACCCTAATATGCAGGGTGCCTCAATGTCCTCCTGCTTAGGGTGATGCCACCCTTTGTAGTACCATAGTAGTACCCGATGCCGACAGCACGCGCTCACGGGTAAAATACAAATAAATCGACGAAAACAAAATGTCGCCATAGCACAGTCAGCTCCAAAAACACGTGCCGGGACACGCTCTTTCACGCGCTTCTGAACAAAAAATAAAAATAAAAGTGTGGGACGAAATGGCCAGGTGTCTCCACCCTAAGCAAAGTGCACATGAAGGCACTCTACTAATATGTATTTGAAAAAAAAAATAGTTGCATGAGTTGCAAGGAAGGCTAAAATACTTATTTCGAATAACATTTATATTATGAAACATTATTTCTGATATTTTCATTCTCTGTAGACCTTGTTTGGTGGCTAGTGGATAAGAAAAAAAAAGCATGCTTTCTATTATTTTGCACTATTGCAATATATTTTCTTAACCAACAAACAGGTGCTTACTCTGAGACGCAAATTGAATTTTGACGTTCGTGTTTTGGCGCCCGAAACATTTTTCTTTCGTAAATTTAACACTTCCCGTTTTGCGGATTACCAAGAAAAAAACGGGCCATCAATAGGTAGAAAATACGTTTCTACCAAAGGTGAGGCGTACGTTTTTTGTTTTGTTTTTCTCTTCACCTTTCGAATTTTTAGGCAATGTCAAATGAACCTCTAAATAACTTTAGTGTCTTGATAAATAACCTCGGAAGTTCACTATGCTATTGTCTGTTAGGAACACCTCTTTCAAAAGTGATCTTACTATGTCACGATGTAATGAATCGGTGCTACCTTATCTGTCTGGAAACATATTGATTTGTGTGTATGTTTATACAGCCTAGAACATAGTCTGCCTCAACGGGAGACCTATTTCTCAGCTGTAGACGAGCAATTCAACCAGTGCAGTGCCTGTGGTCTTTAACGTAAATCACGCAGTAGTGAAACACGACCGCACGCCGGTACGATCCTCATCCAGATTGAAACGGGCAGGGGTGGGGATTGAACCCAGGATCCCTGGGTTATACAGCGCGAGCTTTTCCTCCACGTGCTCCGAGCTGGTGTGCTCTAGCCCACTCGGCCACCTGTCCTTTTTTTTTCTTTATTGCACTTGGCCACCGATTCCTCTTTATCTGTCTGGACCACGGTGGTCTGGACTAGAGCCACTAGTCTGGACTAAAGCCCTTCGATTTGTTTGCGTTTGTCTTGCAAGTGGCGTCAAATGCGCCAGTGCACGAGGTCCGTGTCTCGAGCAGCCCTCGGAAGCAGCTGTTGGCGCAGTACTGAAATGAGCGGCCCTTGGAAGCCAGTGGCAGCGGAGCACCCGCTCCTTGCACGTGTCTTGCGCGTTTCCACAATAATGGTTTGCGGTACTTGTTAGCGTGAATTTTATCAGAGGAATTTAGTCTGCACAGGAACTATAGTCTGCACTTGCCGGCAGCGCCTTCAACTTATAAAATTTACGAGGATAGCTGGGTTGCGACATGGATTTCTGTATTCGAGTAGTTCTTTTTCGCTGACAGGCAGACAGATGGAATGTGTCCTTTCTTGCCATACCCGTCGCCAATGTTGTGAGCTGCTGTGCACTTGGCGCGCGATTGTGGACGAGTAGTAGAGTCGCGCTACTTCCTTGGACAGAGAACACCTTGGTACAGTTCGCGGGTGGGAAACGGTTGCTTCTTGTTGCTTTTGACTCGCCGCGCAGAAGTGTGGACCTCGCACTAAATGAGCTAGGCTTAGGGTCGGCACTCGGTTCCCCAATATTGCTGTGGGCGCCGCCATCTTGGTGCTTGTACAGAGCAGACGCAACTGCCGATCGTCATGATTCAAAAGTTCGGCTTCCTCGGCATTTGATTCGGTGTTAGGAAGCCCATGTAATATTGCTTTGCTCTGTCGCGAAGCGTTTAAACATTTGTGGAGGACGTAAAAGCGTTTCCTTTGATTTCAGATAAATTTTCAGATAACTGGCAGCCATGATATTAAGCCACAATATGGACAAGTGTCGTTACTCTGAAGCGTAGCTTATTTAGTGGCACTAGGGAAGATCATGGCAGAACAGCGCAGCACTGAGGTAGATTTCAGACACCATGTTCTTGTGCCACTAAATAGTCCACGCTTCAGAGTAACGACACTTGTTCATTATAGTGCCACTAAATAAGCTACGCTTCAGAGTAACGACACTTGTCCATATTGTGGCTTAAAATCATGGTTGCCAGTTATCTGAAGATTTATCTGAAATCACAGGAAACGCTTTTCTGTCCCCCACAAATGTTTAAACAGTTCGCGACAGAGCAAAGCAATATTATATGAGCTTCCTAACACCGAATCTAATGCTGAGGAAGTCGCACTTTTGAATCATGACGATCGGCAGTTGCGTCTACTCTGCCCAAGCACCAAAACGTCGGCGGCCACAAGAATGTTGGGGAACAGAGTGTCGATACTCTAAGCGCAGCTCATTTAGTGACTCTAGTTCTTCCCAGAAGTGGCGCGCGGCACGCGTCTCGAGCATTTCCACAAAAATGATTGGCGCCACTTTTCCCAGGATAGATGGGCTTTACTTGGCTTTACTCCACAGATCCTGGGAGCGGGTTTTCAAACCAGTATTCTGACGAAGAGCAGGCCGATATAGGAGATAGGAAGTGCGAAACTCCCACTTTATTTCTTTTTTGCTTTCCAGCTTGAAAATAAACTCTAAAAACAACCTCTTTTTTTTTTTTTTTTTGCAGAACAACGTTTGCGTGTTAATTGTGGTGGTCCAAACGGCCGCAACGCCGCACCCTGTGCTTTCGATAATTTCGAACGTGGATGGAATTTCGATTCTATTTGGAAATCAGAGCTTATTCTCGGTTTTGTAAGCCACTGTAACCTACGTATGTACTGGCTCGTATCTCGCGCCGCCTGCTGGCCGCTTCCGGCAGCGGCGGACGCGGAGCGAAGAAGATCTAGCTCGAGATCGGCGGCGAACAGCCCGTGGCCCGAGCCCACCTCGAGCGCCCGACCTGCATGCGCAGCTGCGAGCATGCGAGTCGTTTGTTCCGGAAAAATTCTGCGCCATCTATGAGGAAAAGGGTACAAATAAATAGCGGTTGAATCCCCCTTAA
>JAZHYW010066418.1:0-14724 GCA_037355805.1 Ixodes ricinus
CCTGCCATAACTAACTGACGTTACTTTTACGTTAGTTTGTCGCTACTTTGTGTTTCACTGTTAGTATATGACAGCTGTTAGTATATGACTGTAGAGTCTCAACCACAAACGTTTTCTCTTTTTTTCTTTTTTTTTTTTACGCCGGCAGCAGCAATGTAAGGGCGAAGCAGACGAAAGCCATCACTATTGCTGCTGCTATGAATGAGTCTCTCTTGAAGAATGATACAATAGCTATCGCACATAACCAGGAACTGCGAGGATAAGGCGGGCGCAGCGTCCAGCAATATATAATTCGGTCTTTGAATGCCAGGGAGTTAGGGGGCTAACTGCGATGCAAAGAAGGTGCCGTCCGTCGTGGTTACGCAGTCTTTCATCTAATTTTTGAGGCGCTATGGGAGAAAGGATGCCTAGAGGATTTAGTGGGAGGCGACCTTCTGAACGGGAGTCGTTACCCAGCGAGAGACCGCACCTTTGTACCACGGCGGCAGGGATTCTAAAAGATGGTGACGTCTTTCTGGTGACGGACGCCTTTCAATCCTGCGATAACCTTGCCACTTGTTTTGGTTCAAAGCGTGGAAACGTCAACGCTTCCAAATTTAGAGTTTATCCTTTCTGTTGTTGACAGAACGGAAATTTATTTATTTTGAAGAGAAGGATTTGACCAGCTGGAGTAGCTAGGGACGATTAGGCAGAATCCTTCGAGCGGCGGCAGACTGTTGCCTTCTGAGCGAATGTCTCTTTCCAGCGAGACGGCTGCTCCTTCAGGGCACGGCGACGGTGGTCTTAGTAGCTTTGATACAAAGACTGCACCAAGGACGCTTAGGAATTCCGCAAAGCGATAATCTCGCGTCTTTTGGGCCCGGTCGTGGGAACGTTGAAAGTGTCTTCCGAGGGAGTTCGAAATGACGCCGTTTATACATAGCTTTGTTGGGGTTTCTTTGCCACTTTTTGTAGTGCGCAGAATAAAAATTATTTTGCTTTCAAACTATCATGCGGCCATTTTTAATCAAAAGTAACGAGTAACGGGTAACGTAATTTGATAGCAGATACCGTAAAATAATAACGACATTACTTTACTCGTTACTCATTTGGGATTCTAACGAGTACGTTAGTACGTTACTAAAAAACTAACGCGTTACCAGTAACGTGGTTACTTGTAACGTGTTAGTTCCAACACTGGTACCGACGTACCGCCGGCGGTGCCACCCCATTGCGCCTGTTCGAGTCTTGTGAGCCTATCCTCTACCTGTTGGGAGCGCTCTTCCATCTTCTGGAAGCGCTCAGCGAGGTGTTCGTCCAGCTGTTGGAAGCGAATGTTAACCGCCTTCGCCAGCTCCGTGATTGCCGAGATGGCCTTGTCTTCCTCTGGCGAGTCCGGGCATCGCGCCATTTTACGTTGCCAGACTTCTTCTACAGGTTCCTCTTGGGAGGGTGGCTGTGATTGGACTGGGCCTTGTTTCTTGAGGATGTCTACTTGACTCTTGAGGGCAGTGTTCTGCTCACAGAGTTGTTGGATGGTTTCCAGTGCCTGTCGGAGCTGCTGCTGCGTTTCCGCCAGTTTTCTCTCCATGATAGAAAGCTTTGCCGCCAATCTAGGGTCTCTCGGTGGCGGGGCACTAGCCGCCGCCTGTTGTGATTCAGGTTGCTGCTGTGTGTTGGCTGTGTTAGGTATGGTTTTGGTGGCCTCCGCGAATCCCGCAGGCTTTTTTTTTTTTTTTGGCACCCCTTCCATTGGAGGGGCCCTCTTGGTTGACGGGTGGGAACGAGACCGATCTCGCCCTGAATCCCACGCTGGGTGATCAATGCCTGCGGTCCTCCCTGGGCTTCACCTTCTGTCTGGGGACGTACCTCATGTTACATTGCTTGCTGCCGGTGAAGTGCTTGCCTCCACAGATGACGCAGTTCGGCGTGCATGTGTAGGCTCTTCTGCCGTCAACTATCGGTGGGAGCTCATGCTCCACTCCACAGTTCGGGCATAACTTGCCCCCGCCCTGCGGTAATGTGTCAGCCCTGTGTCCCATTTGGCGGCACGACGTGCAAGCTTGCTTCCTCTCACGATATTCGTAGAATTGACAGATAATGGGGCCGTAGCACAGGTAGCTGGGTACCTCGTTTCCTCCGACGGTCACCAAGATGGCCTTGGATCGTCCCATTCGGCGAGCTGCAACGATCTCCAAATGCGGGTTGCCAAGCTGTACTTGCTCGAATATCTTCTCGGTTGTGCGTACCGCGTCGAGGCTCAGCACGTTGGGCAGCACGTATCTCCGGGTGTCTGTCGGTTCCGCCGCGTAGCCATACACTTCTACCGGCTTTGCCTTGAGCATGATTCTCTGTATGAGCGTGTACGCCTTGACTCTTTCAGGATTGTCCGTGTTCACGGAGACGGTGTTACTTCTCGAGTTGATTTTGAAGAGGTCAGCACTGAGTACTTCTCGCGGCGATAGCTGGGTCCCAGAGATTATCGCAGCCGTAACTTCATCCAATGAGGTCTGTCCAAGATCCAGCGCTCTCGGTCGGAATGTCACTTTAAATAGTCTGCCCGGTGGCGTGACAGTGGGTCTCGTAGTGGATGCCGCTGCTGCGCGAGCGCGGCTGCGGCTTCTACTCTTACAAAGCTTATTTGCGGTCTTGGTTGGGGGCCGGTCTGAGCTTGTACCGGTGTCTCGTGACTCCTCGACGAACCTGCTTCTTACCCAGAACATGCCTTATAATCTTGGCGGTAGCCTTTTCCCTCCCAACTCGGGGAGAAGCTTCCTCAACGGTATCCATACCGCTTGCGGAGGGTTGGGCCTAGAGCGCTAGGCCCAACGTGTCACACATGGTGCCTCCTTAGCCTCAATTAGCGCCGAACAATTGCCTAAATAAATGCTCAGAACGTCTGAATTGGATCCCCTCCAGATGTAAAACACGGAAAGGACTCACAACTGGTAAATCCGCGAAGATGTCCGGCGAGGGGCGGCTGCAAAAGCGGCGGCGAAAAGCTCCTCCGGCGTCCGGCTGTGTTAGCGGTCGAACGTGCAAACGGTGCCACCCGCTGTGGAGACTGGCTAGGAAACACCTTCTGCAGGCGCCGACAGATGGCAGCGGGTGCATATTTCGTTAAGGTGCCTACATGCCTGTCTGTCTCAGTGTGAAGAGATCCATTGTTGCCCTGAATGTGCCAGCGTGTGACGCTCTGGCGCACTCGGTGTGTGACTTGGGCGGTAAAATGGCGTCTCTGCATTAACCAAGGCTACGCGCTCGAGCTGAGTGACACCGGGTTGCGCGCACTTCAAAATGGATAAAGAAGCGATTGGGCGGAAAAATGGCTGAGATGTCACCACTCAAGCAAAAGCGCGCGTGTGTATGAAGGCACTCTATATTTCGTTAAAAGGGAGTTTTTAGAATAGCGCGCGCTAAAGCTTTTGCGAGACGCAAAGAATGGCGTCGTCACCACTGCGCATGCGCCAAACGCTAACCACGTTTTGCGCTTTGCGTGCGCTATATTAGGGTACGCTCTTTTTCAAAAATAGCATGCGTACGCGAAGAGTCTTTGCGCTCCTGCAAGTAGGATTCATGAAAAGAAGTTGACTGAAGCCAAGACGAGCACGGTTAAAAAAATGGCGGCCCCCAAGACCATGGCCGCGGCCGCTTTGACGGCGTCGAGAGGGCGACGTCGGCGCCATCCTCGAAAGTGCGATTATCAATGAGGGACGACATTGCACTTGGTTTGGAAAACCCAGTGGGGTGGGCAACGATCACCAGCAACTTGATGCTCCCGACGCGCGAACATTTCTCGGTGAAGGTACGGGTGCGAAGGATAGTACACGAGACACCGCTTGCCGAGGCGACGCAACCGGGGGTCCACGACCAAACGACCGCTCGCGTCTTATTCTCGTGTTTAAGGCTGCGGTCCCATGGCAGCCATCTTGAACAAGGCGTTAGTTCAACCAATAAATGGCGACACGCACCCGTGGGGTGGCCGAAATATTGGTTCACGGTGGGATGGCTCGAGCACCATCACGTTCCCCTCGTGGCCTTGCTCGCGCCGCTGCCAGCTGTGCTCAGCTGGCCTCAAGTAGCGTGGCCCAGCAAACGCATGTATGCGTCAGGCTGGGTATAAATTGTTCTCTGATATAGACCTTTTCATTTTATTAGTTGCCTCACCGGCGGATAGAGGGCGCTGACGCACTCGGCGCCATCAGGTTGCTTCAATTTGGTTGGTTTCGGTTTCAACGTGAACGCGGCTATGTTGCTGTTTTACGTTGTTCTTGCTTAATTTTGTGATACGATTAGTTTCCTTGTAGCACACAACAAATGAAACAGTGGTATTGAGTCACTTTGAGGACTACGAGGTCTATTTTAGCCTAAATTGCGGGCTTTTTTTTTACCAACTCCTTTGATGTAGCTGATTATGGTCGGTTGCGAAACGCCTGACTGATGTGCAGGGAAAATTACCATCGTCTACAGCCGTACCCGATGACACCAGTTTCCAGAAAAACAATATAATGAAGAGACTAACACGTGAATGTAAATAAGCATATCGACAGCTTGATCAGCAATGTGCTGAATCGGCCAGAACAGATGAACTCGCGAGTTTACTACTCACTGTTTGGTTTTCGTGGGCACCCAACCTTTAGTGAACTTCGCAGACTAAAAACGTGTCGTGTAATGACGCAGATAATTGGTATAAACAAGTAGTATCGTCTCGGCCTCTTTTTTTTTTCAATTCAGTACTCGAGCATGTTTTGACATGCCGAGTAGGAAGTTTTTTAAATTGTCAACCCTGCTAAAGTACTCATAAGCACCATTTCGCGATATTGGCCCTAGGAAATAAATTATTTTTATATGAACATTTGCTTACTCAAGATATGATATAAGTGACAGGCCCGTCAAATTAAATCTGGCATTTGTCTTCCGTAAAATTGGCCAAATAAAATTAAAGGGCGCAGGAAGAGAAATACCTCGGAAAGTTTGACTGAATTCTAGCGCTAGGCACCACTTCACGGACCTGTGTGAACAAATATTTATTTATTTTTTGAACAGATTCGCTTTGTAAATTTAGGCGTCGCCAGCCACCAAAAGTAAACCTCTATGCACCATCGACAATCCTGGACTAAAATAATTGTTATGCAAACGGCTCTTTTTTTTTTTTTCGGCGTAAAATATTGCGGATTTCAGATACGCACAAAAACTAAAACAGCGTACGCAAAAAAAAAAAGCGTCGTCATTATTGAGCATGCGCCGAACCCAAACCGCGTTTTTGGATTTGCAAATAGAAACGGCGTTATTTCTTTGTGCACGCTATTCTAAAACTCGCTACCGTTAAGTGTCTGTGGCAGTTTCTTACGCGGGAAGTCCCAACCTTTGTGTTAAAATAAATTAAGTGGATGACACTGGTTATCTAAATATAATCAATAAATCACTTAAATGACTGTCGAAATCGGAGCGAGCACGGTATACAATTTCTTAAACTTCATAAGTAAACCGACCAACCGAATGTTTATGTCGCAAAAAAAGATTGAGAACCTCATCCACATGTAGGTGTGATATTATATGAACAAACAATTCGCCTGATGTTGACGTACCATTACTTCTAGCCTCAGATAAAATACAAGTTAAACGTTCGCTGTCTATCTCCTCCGCGAGTTTCCTCACATAATCAAAAGCAACTGTTTTCGATATATTATGAATACAAAGAACGATACTTTCAGGAAATAACGATAGTCTCCTTGCGCTGACTATTCTTGACGCCTTCCGATCCTAAATGCGCGATATAAATATACGCGCTTCTTACTGGGAATGTTCCGTTACTATTAGTAAACAAACCTCAGTTGTCATAAGAACCTTTGAACCCTCGTGATGTCTTAGTCGTCGAGTAGACATATCGGACTACAGTTTCCGAAGTAAGGCAAGAAAGCGCGGTGAAACGCGACGAAAAACACGAATACAACGCATCCGCCAAGGCGCGGAGGGGAGAGCGGAGCAGCAAGTTGAAGCAACCTAATGGCTGCCGCGTCACGTGATTCCAAGATGGCAGCGCCCATGCGGAGGAGGATGAAAAGGTCTATAGGAAGATGCGGCTCGGCGGTTGTCACGGGCTTTCGCAATAAATCTTACCAAGAAGGAATCAATTGTTGATTGACGTATCAATATTCTTTCAATGGAAACTTCTTCTGCAGGAATGCACGCTCAGTAGACTCAATCTTCCAAGACACCAGTGGAAGCGGACGTCAAGTAAACTGCTTCGCGATTTACGGTACTTACCTCACCATTATAATGACGACCGAAAAGTGACATAACAAAATATTGTGTTTCACGGGATCCGGAAGATGTTGTAAAGGTTGTTACATTATAGTTCCCAGAAAACAAACGCCGTTGCAATATTTTCGGTAGTACCGACACATATAATGTTGTAAGTACAGCTTAGGAGGAGTATGATGAAAACCATCAGAATAAATAGGAAGACGTTTATTTGCAATGAAGACGCTATGAATGAACGGCGTTTAGCGACGGCAAGTTATGAGCGTTTGGGAATTTATAAGTTCACGTGATTGCTAACTATGGACATGCGGGCAATGACGACCTGTTTTGTCGGGAGATGGAGTTGCGGTGATGACCTGATATCGGACGACTCGTGGCAGACGAACAAGCAAGTTTCTTTTCAGCGAATGCTAAGCGTCCAGTGTCAAGCACAGCACGTGGCTACCGACGTTGTCGACGTTTCGAACACTAACCGCTTTCGACTAAAGTGCTGGCACCTGGGCTAACTTTGCGGAAAGACTCGAAGGCTTCCTGGAGTCCAGCGCCATCATGAACTGTAACTGAAAACGATCCACTATTCAGTCGGTGGGTGGCGAAACGTATCCGCATCTGCGGAGTCATGGTCGATGAGTACTCGGTTGGAAGTTTACACGATGCCTGCCAAGACGTACAAACGCGTCATTGACGTTCTACGCTCTCTTTTCCCTACTTTTGCCCTACCGAAAATACTTTTCTCTGATAACGCGCCAAATCTTGCTTCAAATAAAATAAACAATATTTTGAGAACCCCCAACCCCCCCCCCCCCAGAAAAAAGAAAGAAAAGAAAACGGCATCAGGCATCACATTAGTGCACCTTACCATCCTGCAACTAACGGGCAAGCAGAACAGATGGTGTGCGAAACGAAGAAAGCCCTCTTGAAGCTTACGGAAGAAGCAGTTCAGTGAAGAATCGCCCAGTTTTTGTTCCAGCAGCATGCGACGGTCTCATCTTACACGGTAAAAACACCCGCCGAAGCAATGTTCGGCGGACGAAGAGCCACACCCATCGATCTCATGATATATACTATGACCTACGAACGAAGATCGAGAGATTCCCAGATCGGGAGTAATGGCAGTTTATTCGGTCGGACAACTCGTCTACGTGAGGAATTTCAGCGGAAGTCGGGCCTTCCATGTAAAACTTGAGTAGAAAAGGCTTTATCTTGGTTTACCAGAAGGTGTAATCCCTCTGAATACGTTGGATATCAATGCCCTTGAGTGTAAATATAACGAAATCACAAAACTCTCTTTGTGTATTGTGTAACTGCCCTTGTATTTGGTAGTAGAAGCTATGGTGGTGATTTGGACCTTTCACACCAGGCTTCTTTTTCTTATTTTTCGCCTCATACTCCTTTGCGGTTTCAGTAGGCTTCAAGAATCTTGTGGAACGGGGACACTTTACGTCAACGAGGCCATTTGTTCCAAGTCGTCAATCAGGGAATGCTGCTAGAAATCCGTCCTTCATATTAACGAATAAGCCGCACTTCTGCACATTGCAGTTTTCCAGTTCCACGCACAGCTGTAAAGCAGCATCCTCATTGATTCTACCATGTTCTGTTGCGGGTGAAGAAAGGGTACATGATACTTGAAACAAGTCTGGCACTGTACGTTGTGGTTCGACACCCACTAATATCGTCGTCCTTATAGAGCCTCATCATTTAATCATTACCTCGCCGCCTCATATTGCTCTTCATCAACAGTAAGTACAATAGGCTACCACCATATTATAATCCAAGAATTAAAAAATTTAGTCGTTCAGTCCTTTAATATGTTTGTTATTTATATAATGTTATTACGTTACAGTACCTCGAGACGATCGACGTCCCTCGTCGATTTTCCGATACTTATACCTGTATATAAATTAGACACACAAGGGGGGGGGGGGGTCGGTGGCCGAGTGCATGGTCCATCGCACACCAGCTCGGAGCACGTGGAGCGAAAGCTCGCGCTGTAGAACCCACCCCGCCCTGCCCGTTTCGATCCGGAAGAGCATCATACCGGCGTGCGGTCGTGTATCACTACTGCGTGGTGCACATTAAAGACCCCAGGTTTGCAGTTGTACCGCACTGGCTAAATTGCTCATCTACAGCTGAGACACCAGACGCCCACTAAAGGCTGAACTCCATGGGACGAATTATGTGACGAATAACTGGCGAACGCCGCCCGACGGCACGCTCGCTTTGCGCGCGACGTAGCAGCCACTGCGTTGATTCCGCGCGCAGAGCAAAAGCCGCCGGGCAAAATTCGTCGGTTATTCGCAGCATATTCGTCCCATGGAGTTCAGCCTCAAGGCAGACTAACTTCCGGCTGTACAAACATACACACAACAATTTGCAATTAGACGCACAATCACAAAGAACATAGCGTGCCGCCTCTTTTCCTTTGATCGTCTTTTTTGAACCAGCGCAAGCTCGCGCGTTCTCTTTTTTGGGACGGTTAGAACTAACGTTGATTAGAACAGTCGCACATAAAACCCGCGTTTCTCCTACCCGGCTGCTTCCTCCTCTCATTATGTGTAGGTGGTTAAAACTAAATAAGCTATAATAATGGTGTATTATTCATATTTATTTTCAGTTTCAGTCAGGGGAAAGGAGGTTCGCGGGAAGTAGAGCCAATAAATGAGCTGCGCTTAGAGTATCGGCACTCGTCTTCCCCAATGTTGTGGGCGCCGCCATTTTGGTGCTTGTGCAGAGCAGGCGCCACTGCCGATCGTCATGATTCAAAAGTGCGACTTCCTCAGCATTAGATTCGGTGTTAGGAAGCTCATGCAATATTTCTTAGCTTTGTCGCAAACTGTTTAAACTGGAGGACGGAAAAGCATTTCTTGTGATTTCAGATACAGCTTCAAATAACTGGCAACTATGATTTTAAGCCACAATATGGCCAAGTGTCGCTGCTCTGAAGCATAGCTTATTTAATGACACTATTCATGCCCTTGTTCAAGAAGCTTGTAATACCTGGAGGAGCCATGACGTGAGCCCCGTGGATTCCACAAGCCACTACCTTTTGACACCTACCTTTTCCTCATTGTTCCCGCTTGTGTCAGTAAATTAGTTACGGTTCAGAGTAACGACACTTTGCCATATTGTGGCTTAAAATCATGGCTGCCAGTTGTCTGAAGCTTTATCTAAAATCACAGGAATCGCTTTTCCGTCCTTCACAAATGTTTAAGCAACCCGCGACAGAGCATAGCAATATTGCATCAGCTTCCTAGCACCGCATCTAATGCAGAGGAAGTCGCACTTTTGGATCATGACGATCGGCAGTTGCGTTTGCTCTGCACGAGACCCAAAATGGCGGCGCCCAAAACAATTTTGGGGAACGGAGTGCCGATACTTTCAAGGGATACTACAACGAAATTTCGGCGCTCATTTTTTGGTCTATATGTGTTCAAAAGAGCAGTATCACATGGAACATACCAATATCTTGTTAAAAAAGTATCGAAAATGAATTTTAAAACGAATTAAACGATTAGCAAAGAGCACCTGGTGGATGTCGCCAACGCCTCGTTTGTAATGCTCGTCTAGGAACCTTGACAGCTAGTGACGGAGGTCGTCTCGCCTCCGGCCACGACGAGAGAAGGGGGAGGGAGGAACTCCCTCTTCCCGAAAATCCCTTTTGTGTGTCGCAGAAGTCGCTATTGTCCCCCTACAAGATTATAGAAGATTAACCCTTCACTCAAAATTCGTACAAAAGCAGCCGCTTCGGTGGCTGGAACGACTAGGCCATCCTCTCGACGTCAGCCTCACCGTAGCTTTGCTCGTCTTGAGACGACCTACGTCACGATTGCGTTGGATGTCACGTGGTCTCTGATGGGCCTTCTCCGAGCGCTTGCCAGAGTGGGCCGTTTATAACGAAAAATACAGCCACCAGGATCAAAATACAAACGTGCGATTGTCATTTACGGATATTGTGGATCATATTCAACCTATTTTTGAGCACGACGGGAAAATTTCAAATTTCGTTGAAGTATCCCTTTAAGCGCAGTTCATTTAGTGACTCTAGGCATGAAGTGAACTCGGGTGTATTATTTTCCTCTTCGTCTTTATCATTTATTGATTTCAATTATATCGAATAATGAACACTTCATATCACGCTACGCTTGTGTAATTATTTGTCTTAGATTTATTAACCTGACCCAGTACTTAAACCATTCATTTATCGATAGTAAATCTTCAAATATATTTTCTAAATGTGAATGTAAAACGACGCGGAGATTGAGAATGATACAGACGCCAACGCCGCCATCGAAAATTTTTTGAACATTAGAAATCAGCAGTTTTGTCTGCCATCCGCCAGGTAGCGCAACAAAGCACCCAAACAGTTTTTAATTGTTTTCAAAATTAGCTAAGCTCTACAACTATCAAGAAACCAAAGCAAGATCATTGGGAAAATTTAAAACATCGCAATGTATATCTATTCCATACAATAAATGTTATTAGATGCCAAGAAATCTGTTTGATGTCCAAAAAAGATATGCGTCAAAAACAGGTAAGTTTGAAGGGCTCCCGGAGCGTTATGACTTTGAAAATAAAAAAAGCCATTGTCCACCTCTTGGGCAACTATTGTAGTTCTAAATTTTATAAAAGATTTTATTATAGTATAATTATTTACTCAGCGGCATTTGAAGCACCATGACTCGAAGCACAAAAAAGTGCTACGTTTGATATAGAATATCTAAACATAAAAATTTTACACAACATTAAATATTTTTTGCATATTACCAATTATAGGCACTACATCTGTAGCTAATTTCATTGCCCTAGCGCTAGTCATAAAAGCATATCTGTGCTGAAAAATGTCAGTTTTAGGGCAATATTTGGCGAGCTGAAGAAGAAAACAAAGTATTGCAAATACCAAAAAGTATATCATTAAGTTCTGCTCCGACATCATCTTAACAAAACTGCTCTATCAGAACCGTGCTATCTTTAATGGATCGTTCATAAAACATGAACCAGCGGAGCAAGTGAGGGTCCGCGCCATCATATTCGCAACGCTACAAATGCGCATGAACAGTATAAAAAGTACCTAAGCTGCCACATTCAGTGGGACCGTGGCCTTAAAGGGGTACGGAAACAAAAATTGAAATATTCAAATTTTGTTCAAAAATGAGTGGAGCATGACGGATAATAACCATAAATGATAATCGCACGTTTGTATTTTGAACAACGGTTAATAGTTGAGCGTGTTGGTACATACTTGTATATTGGACAGCTTGAACCAGGGGAAGATATATAGAGAAATTGAGACAGGAGAGAAAAGGCAGCTGACTACCAACGATTATTTAGTGGGAACTTCTTTTTCCTTGCGTGTTTCAGACA
Organism: Ixodes ricinus; assembly: GCA_037355805.1. Classification (NCBI taxonomy): domain Eukaryota; kingdom Metazoa; phylum Arthropoda; class Arachnida; order Ixodida; family Ixodidae; genus Ixodes; species Ixodes ricinus. The sequence goes on from JAZHYW010066418.1 coordinate 11,605, forward strand.
CCAACAAAAATTACTACATATTAAAACCTATTATACTAATATAATAATGCATGTGTGTGTTAACAAAATTTTCACATTACCCAACCCTAAACTAATCTTTTAAATTTACCCGCCACAAGCTCATGCTGCCATTTCCTGGACCGTGACGCAACGTAGATATTGTCTCTCTTTTTTGTGAATAGTGATGGATGGGGTGCTGACGCACCCACTCGCGTGTTCTTCGATAGCAAGCGCCTCGAGCATCTCGCGCGCATGAGGATTGTTATTAGTGGCTATGATGGTGATGTCCTTGAACGCGGCACTGCAGTGGCAAGTCCTGCAATGAGCTGCAAGATGCCCTGCCGACGTTCCTGTAAGGGATGTTGCGTGCTCGCGGGCTCTGTCGTTAATGCAGCGGCCCGTCTGGCCGATGTAGCACTTCCCGCATGAAAGGGGAATGTTGTAAACCACTCCTGTCATGCATGGTACATATTGTGTTCTGTGGGCAATGTCGCACGTTCTTTCTTTGCCTGTTCTGTTGTTAACTCGTCTGCACATGGAGTACGCTTTATTAGGCGCGGAGCATACTACTTGGATCTCATTCCTCGCGGCGATCTTTTTCAATTTGTGTGTTATCCCGTGAACGTATGGTAGCACAGCGATCTTCCGTCGGGTTCCCTCGTTTTCTTTTTTGCTCGACTTTTCACTCTTCAAGTTTCTGCAGATGGTCTCACAAACGGGTACCAAGATACTTGGTGGGTATCCCGAATTCTGTAATCGTGACATCTGTTTTCAAAGCTCTGCCCTATCTGGTGTTTACATGATTTGTTTAAGGCCTTTTCTCTCCTGTCTCAATTTCTCTATATATCTTCCCCTGGTTCAAGCTGTCCAATATACAAGTATTTTGAACGACTGGCTCTATTTTTCGTTCCCAACGGTGCACTCGAGCAAGCGCTCGAAGAGAAGCGAACGGAGAGCGCGATGCGTCATGGGATATCCGGCGCAAACAAAAACAGAAAGAAAAGATTCCCCGTATTCGTGACGTAGCAAGGCTGGCGGGATTATGAGCTTTGCCCTTAGAGGCGTTGTCAGCGTTGTGGTGGTGTCAATAGCGTCAGCGCGTCACAACCGAGCCGTTCGAAGTGCCCGATGGGTGACGAGCATGTGGCTGGCCCAAGGAGCACGTAGCTTCCACAGCACTGTCAGCTTAGGGCTGAACGGGGTTGTGAAAGCAACTTTTGTCCGAGTTTTGAGCGACTGGCAAATCTTCTAGGGAGAGAATGGCTAGATTACAGTGGCATACAAAACGTAGAATAAGCTCTGATTTCCGAATGAATTCGAAGTTCCATCCACGTTCGAAATTATAGAAAGCACAAGGTGCGGCGTTGCGGCCGTTTGGACCACCACGTTTAACACGCAAACGTTGCTTTGCAAAAAAAAAATAATAATAATTTTTGGAGTTTAATTTAAAGCTAGAAAACAGAAGAAGAAAAAAAGTGGAAGTTTTGCACTTTCTATGTCTTATATCGGCCTGCTCTTCGTCTGAATGCTGGTTTGCAAACCTGCTCCCAGGATGTTAGGAGTAAAGCCCATCACTCTTGGGAAAGGTGGCGCCAATCATTTTTGTGGAAATGCTCGAGACACGTGCCGCGCGCCACTTCTGGGAAGAGCTAGAGCCACTAAATGAGCTGCGATTAAAGTATCGGCGCTCTGTTCCCCAACATTGTTGTGGGCGCCGACATTTTGGTGCTTGTGCAGAGTAGACGCAACTGCCGATCGTCATGATTCAAAAGTGCGATTTCCTCAGCATTAGATTCGGTGTTATGAAGCTCATGTAATATTGCATTGCTCTGTCGCGAACTGTTTAAACATTTGTGGAGGACGGAAAAGCGTTTCTTGTGATTTCAAGTAAATCTTCAGATAACTGGCAACCTTGATTTTAAGCCAGAATATGAACAAGTGTCATTACTCTGAAGCGTAGCTTATTTAGTGGCACTTAAGGCTGAACTCCATGGGACGAATATTCTGCGAATAACCGACGAATTTTGCCCGGCGGCTTTTTGCTTTGCGCGTGGAATCAACACAGTGGCAGCTTCGTCGCGCGCAAAGCGAGCGTGCCGTCGGGCGGCGTTCGCCAGTTATTCGTCGCAAAATTCGTCCCATGGAGTTCAGCCTCCAGAAGAACATGGCGTCTGAAATCTTGCTCAGTGCTGCGCTTTTCCGCCATGATCTTCCCTAGTGCCACTAAATAAGCTACGCTTCAGGGTAACGACACTTGTCCATATTGTAGCTTAAAATCACGGCTGCCAGTTATCTGAACATTTATCTGAATTCACAGGAAACGCTTTTACGTCCTCCACAGACTGTTTAAACGCTTCGCGACAGAGCAAAGCAATTTTACATGAGCTTCCTAGCACCGAATCAAATGTCGAGGAAGTCGCACTTTTTAGTCATGACGATAGGCAGTTGCGTCTGCTCTGTACAAGCACCAAGATGGCGGCGCCCACAGCAATATTGGGGAACAAAGTGCCGACCTAAGCATAGCTCATTTATTGGCGAGGTCCACACTTCTGCGCGGCGAGGTCCACACGTCCAGAGGTCTGCCCGTCCAGAGGTCTGCACGTCCAGAGGTCTGCACGTCCAGAGGTCTGCACGTCCAGAGGTCTGCGCGTCCAGAGGTGTGGACCTCGTCGAAGAAGGTCCACACTTCTGCGCGTCGAGTGAAAGGCAACAAGAAGCAACCGCTTCCTCACCCGTAAACTGTACCAAGGAGTTCTCTGTGCCAAGCAAGTGGCGCGGCTCCACTACTTGTCCACAATCGCGCGCCAAGTGCACATCAGCTGACAAGATTGGCAACAGGTATGGCAAGAAAGGACACTTTCCGTCTGTCTGCCTGTCAGCAAAGAAGAACCACTCAAATACACAAAGCCATGTTTGCACTCGAGTTATCCTCGTAAATTCCATAAGCTGAATGCGCTGCCGGCAAGTGCAGACTAAATTTATTTGATAAAATTCACGCTAACAAGTACCGCCAACCATTGTTGTGGAAACGCGCAAGACACGCGCCAGGAGCGGGTGCTCCGCTGCCACTCACTTCCAAGGGCCGTTCCTTTCAGTACTGCGCCGACAACTGCTTCCAAG
>JAZHYW010066419.1:0-12938 GCA_037355805.1 Ixodes ricinus
GTTACGTATTGGCAGCGATGATTTTAACTATAGTTTTGATCAAAGGATTCTTTATTGAAACCAGGACGCACTACAAATATTATTAGTTTTGTATTTGCGCAGTATTTTGGAATTCAGTTCCATTGGCAACATTCAATCTAGGTGGCGCAAGTTACCGCCTACTACAAAACGTACCGTTATTGCAATTATCTACCCATCCGAGAGACCCAAGCAAGCTGGGCCAAGCCAGGACAGAAACAGAAATAGCCTTGAGGTTGATGACGGCTTGATAATGTGGATGCTTGGGCTAGTTGGTAATTCATGCTCGGATGAAACAGCGCAGGTAGTCACAATCACAGGCACACGAGAAGGAAAGACTCGCAGCGCTGACTGACAACCTCAGTGATATGCTTCTTCTTCCTCAAATCGTAGCAAAACGATTTGTTGGCCTAGTTGGTTAAACATTACGAAAATGTGCGACGCTACGACAAGACAGAGAGACTACACAGGACAAGCGCTTGCCCTGTGTAGTCTCTCTCTAGTCCTTGTCCTTCGCGCTTTTTAATTTTCGTAATGTTCTCAAATGTCATCTCTCTCTCCCCGCCGTTTTATTTATTCTGGTGTTTAAACATTTTAAATATTTAAACACCAGAAACCAAATAGCCAATAAACATTAATAAATAATAAATAAATAAATAACAACTAGAAAACTATTTTTTAAATTTAAAAATAATTTTTTTAAGTTTAGGTTGTAATTGTAATTTATTTAAAAATATTTCTAAATGTTATTTTTGAATATTTTTTTGTTTTTGTGTTTTCTTTATATTTAGTTGTCATTTATTTATTTATTTATTATTTATTTTTAATGTTTATTGGCTATTTGGTTTCTGGTGTTTAAAAATTTTAAATTTTCTCATTAACGGCGAAGGAGAAGAAGATGACGATTTGAGGAAGACGAAATATTTCACTGAGTTAGCGCTGCGAATCTGTATATCCGCGCTGTTCCATCCAAATTGATGATGGCAGCAATGCAATGGCAGTGACAAAGGTTAGTGTTTTTTTTTTTATGTAGTACTTCTTCGAAATGGCGGAAAGTAGTGAACGGCAATTTCGGAGGGAAAGAATGGTCCGAGCCTATCAACTGTGCGAAAATAGACTCGGTAGCAAGTGCATCTTCCTCGCACAAACCGCAACCGCCACAACCATCCTCGACGGTGTGTTTTTTTCGTGAGTTCAATAAAGATGTGTGTGTGTGCCGTACCAACGTTTTCTGCTGTGACTCGTATTAAAAAATCAATGTCTCAGGGGCAGTGAAAGCAAATGTTGTGTGCAAACAAATCTGACGTGGAGACCATCATCAGCGCTGCGCCACGCTGGAGAGAAACTTAAGTTTCTCACATTACCTGTTTTATTATGAATGCTTATGGAATTGATTTTTTTTCTAGACCCTACTGACTATTCGGACTAGTGCTGGCCAAGATGCGAAGTCGGACTGCGTGTCTGGTGCAGACATTGGTAAAAGTCATATATAACATTTGCTCTCCAATAAAGTATTTCTTGAACAGTTACCTTTGTTTGCAATAATGAATGGCATGATCATGCTCATTGTTAAAGGCTAAGAACATAAGGCAAGGAAAGGCACAGAGGAGAAAGCAGGCGGGATGCTGGAGGGGAGAGGTTTTCTCTCTCTCCTCTTCAGCATTCCATCAGCTTTCCTCTCTCTTTCCCTTGCCCTATGTTCTTCCTCTCACTGACTAGTATCTAGAATTAGTGTGTGAAATTCACTTTAAGAATATTACACAACAATGAATTTCTTTCTGCAGGCATGTTCTAGTGTTTAAAATTCAGTTGAGAAATTCTAGAAACAATAAAAAATGAAAGCATCCTAAAGGCCAGTTCACACTCTTGCAACCGAGTACGACCGAGAGAGACAAGACCGGTTTTTAAGCCTCTTACGACGTCTCAGAACCAGGGGGGCTATGTTGCACGCTTTGGACTCCCAGGGAGATTAGAAGAAGGAAGTGGCGTCAACAACGCTCTTTGGATGTTGATTGGTGGAGTCGCTGATTTCTCCCTAGTCTCCTGGGAGTCCAAAACGTGCAACATAGCCCCCTGCCCGCAGCAGCGCATCCGGTCCTAAGACTTCGCAAGAGGCTTAAAAACCGGTCTGGTCTCCTCAGTCCTACTGGTTGCTTATGAACGGCGCTCACAGCTCAGTGAACAGCTGCACCTGCAGTGCATTGTCCCTAAAAATGTACTAGAAAATCCTGGCTGCCCTCCTGAGGATCACTCTGAGGATGTCCTCAGGCCAATAGGACGGTTTTAGGATGCTTCCAGGATGATTGAGGACATCCTTAGTACATGGCAATGTCCTCAGCAAGGTTGTCCTGAGGACATCCTGGGGATGTCCAAGTGTTGTCTTTGGAGGCCCAAGGCTCAGATTGTGGCAACGCCATCACCCGGCGTGTCATCCTCTCAACGTCGTCATCGCTGTGTTCTTTATTTATACGCATAAAATAAGCTTAAAAAACGAAAGCTCCAGTCACTCACGTGAAACCATGAAAGAAAAAATAAGATCCCTCACCTTCGGCATTGGTGTAGTCTGGAAAGTGTACTTGTAAGAACGATTAATAATGTAGTGTTTCTGTCGAGGTGCAAACCAGTTTGCTTCTAGTCATGCTTATGAAATGACGACTCTTCGGTGACTGCTTAAAACTAGGATATTTGGTTATGCTGTTTTGAGGACTGAGTATTAAAGTGAATGAATGGTTGCAGAAACGTTATTTACACCTCTACCAATTAAAATGATATATCTTCCAATACAAGTCAACTTCAAGAAGAATCCTATATGTAGTAGTTACAGACCAAAGAATATGCTACCAAATTTTTTGGAGTGGGTTCGTTGACGAAATTTGCTCGAGGGGTTACTTGAGGCGCATGGGAAAAACCTTTAATATAAACGTTGGACTAGTGATAATTATAGGTGGGGGTTTTGTTAACACAATTAAATTTGGAAGAGAAAGAGCTTCTGTAATAAGAGTTTTTCTGATGCCTTTCAGGGTTTTGTGGTAAACTGTTTTTGTGTACCTCCTAATATTCTGCTTTATTTAGGTAATGTATGGAGGAATATAAGTGTTTTTTAAAGACAGTCCTTCGTGTATATAAACGTCTAATGCATAGAAAATCTTAAGGAATGAATTAGGTCTAAACAAATATATTTTCACTTTAAGTCCTCCTCCAATTATACCAAGACTATCAGAAATGTACTGCGAATGAAATATGAACGCAGTGATCAAATATCGTTAATGTTCAATCACTGCGTCTCTGGTTGGTGCATAGACAAGCTTAAGGGTAACTGCAAAAGAAAAAAAGTGTATTTTTAAACAGCCTAATTAGGACGAGCATGTCACAAAACAATTTTTCCGCCAAAAACAAAATTTTTTACAGCAATATTTATTGCGCTGGACTGATTTTAGTTTGCGGCTATTTCACCCGTTTTGAATCGCGCGCCACAAAGTTGCTATTAAACGTCACAGAGTAGCTGCTATACGTCACGGAGTGACGTATACCAGCCACTCCGCGGGCGTCGAAAGAGCGGGAGTTTCAAATGCGGAGAGGTTGGGACTCCGACTAAATTATGTCCTGTGGCGTAAAGATTGCTAGAAAAAATTGTTTTTTCGCGGAAGATTTGTTTCGTGACATGCTTGTCCCAATTAGGCTGTTTAAAAAAACACTTTGTTTTTCTTTGCAGTTACCCTTTAAGCTGCTCGTTCAAACAGGCCCCTTTTGTTACATTACGTTATGAAAAGTCACCGAGAAATCTGTGCCGCGTATTAAGCGTGGATACCAATTCTAAGGAGATAGTTCGGCACGCAACATTCGAGACACGAATGTTTCGGTGACGACAAGCTAGAAGGGTGAGCTACCATGGCAGCCAAGGGCGGCAAGGCTTGTCGTAACGTAACGTAAGGAGTTGAGCTTGGTTCAACTTCTCACACAGCACCGTTTTCTTAAGTTACGTCCAAGTCACCGAAACATTCGTGTCTCGAATCTCGTGTGCCAGGCTATCTCCTTGAATTAGTAGCCACGCTTAATTACGAGGCACAAATTTCTCGGTGACTTTTCATAACGTAATATAACAAAAGGGGCCTGTTTGAACGAGCCTCTACCGTGTTTACAGCACCATGTATAAAAAAATAAAATTTATATTTTAATGTAGCATGTAAAGTATCAAAGCACGCTCGATTCTGCATTGTATTTCTTTCTGAATGGTTCCTTCAAGGTTCTTAAAAAACTGTTGCGGACACGCTCCAGGAATTTCGAGGATTGCCTCTTGATCCGCCGAAAAAGGAATTTGAGTCCGGAAGGAATGTTGGAACTCCTCTTACGATCAGTGGTAAGATATCTGACTAATTTATATCCACCATTCCTAATTTCGAACGAGAAGCAAGAAAATACGGCCTTCCAAATAGTGTCTATGCTACGTTTCTTTTAATTTCGAAAACACTCTCAAAATGTAAGAACACGTAGGTTCCCATAAATAACCAAATTATCTTCGCAGTTGTTTGTCTTTCAAGAAGACATACTCGTAGTATAAAGGCCGTAGAATTACCGGTGTTTATAAAAAAAAATCGCGGATGTTTTACGGTGTTTATTAATTTTGAATTATTTGTGCATTTCTGTTAACTGTTTTGGACGGACGCAGAAAACGGTAATTATAGGTGAAACAATTTTAGGAAAAACATAAGTTCTAGTCTAAGAGAAGAGAGTTTCGACGAAAATACTCCTAGCTGGTCCTGATGTTTCGAGATATCTGTGTGTGTTTCTTTTTTCGGTTTTAACCGATTTTGTATGTTGGACAGTGACAAATGTATATCGGTGTTTCTTTTTTTGTTAAAGCCTAGAAGTGTACAGCCTACATATATACGAATATGGGTGGCGAATTCCGTAGAAAAGCGTAAACTACCGCCCACGTATTTCATTGAAAATCGATCAATAAATATTTTATTCGTGTAATGTTCCGGGATATGTAAAATTTACTCGTATGGCCATATGTTGACATTGCTCGAACGTGGTACATTCTAGATGCGATGCATTCCTCTTGTACACATTACCATGAGAAGAAGAAATGCTTTGTGCTGAATTAACCTTGTTGCCATTTAGGCCCTGTCACATAGTCTACAATTTGTCACCCTTTTATACGGCACTTGCAGACTATCAATTACTGCACTAAGTTAAACACAGCCACTTGCTAATATTCTCCCAGCGCTCACAAAAAGACAAGCAGAGGAAAGAGCTAATATCCGGTGTTGAGGTTAAGGGGATACCGCAGATATCAGCGGAAAGAACGTAAACTTTAAAGGGACCATGAAATTACCTTTTTACTTTTGCCAGATAACTTTTACATTAAACCTTCAACGTTCACTAAATGCTGAACAGGCATCCGTTTTCGTCTCGGTTCATTAACTTCTACACAAAAAATTAATGAAATATCGACTTTCTTTCTCTCCAACCGACCGCAAAACAAGTTGCGGCGTAATTTTGACGTTCGTGACGTACGCTGGCTCAGGAACCGGAAGTTCTCTCGGCAGTAGGAGAATGGGAGCGTTAGCGGCGCCGAGTTGGGAGTGCGCCGGTAGGTTTGACTGCGCTGATGTCACCGACGTATTTTCTGAATCGGCGCCTCTCTTCGCCGCGATAGCCATGGACACATCGCAGCTGAGCGAAATTCAATGAGATATGTTGCGTTACGGCGACAGCATGGGACTAGTCTCATACGCCGGTATGCCTGTTGGGAAGTGCGGCGAGTCTTCCGGTGAAGACTCCAGAAGTCAACCCAACAGTCATTGTTGGTAAAAGGCGGCCCGTGTCAGTCGTTTGCAAAACGACGTAGATGGAAACAAATTGCCGCGGCGTTTTTCGCGGCCTCGGAGATGGAGGAGCGAGGCGACGTTAAAAAATGTACATTTGAACTACGACAGTGTCAGCAAGAGCCACGTAAATACCTGTTCACACTCGGAGTGGACGCGCGTTTGATGGAAGTGCTGTATTTGCGCTGTTGGTAAGCGCTTCGGGACCGATCTTTTACTATTGCAACTCGATACTGACGTGACACTCGGCAAAGGAAGGTTGGACCGGCATTGCACGTAGCTCCCAGGAACTGTTATAGCTATACAGTGACGTGCAGTCGTGTCAGAATAAAAATGGCATACTATAACAAAGTGTACATACCGTGTTACGAAAGTAATCCGTAATCCATGCAGCGTTTATTCGAGCTCTATATCACAAAAACAAGGAGATAGAATCCACGAGAGTCCCTTTTCGACGACAGTGTTCGTCAACACTGCCTCGGAAAACAAGGAGATGAAGAGGGAAGAGATATTGACCTCACGTCCGAATCTAAAATTGAGGTCAGCGATCAAACTATAATACGGGAAGGGCTCACAAGGGTCGCGCGGGCATATTCCATTCAGCACGCCAGCCGGTCGTGGGTAGACGGTCTTGGCCAAGTACCGTCGAAGCAACGCTGCGCCGAGTCGGAATGCCTGCTAGGCCTATATCCGTGGCCTATATTCTGCCTAGCTCGCTTGGTCGGGGTCGGTGGATTCGTGGCCGTTGTAGATTTTCTCAGGTGTTTGTGGATCCAGCGTTCTTGTTCGTCGTGGTCTGTTTCAAGTACTTTTTTCTTGCTGCTTGAAGTCGGGACGCGCGAGAACACGTAGAAAAATAAACGTTTGTTGGTCGACGCGATGTAACTGAGCGACGCTGACGACTCTACTGTGCCTACTGCGCTTGCGCAGTAGTTGCTTCGTTTACCATACGATAGATGGCGCTTGGCTCTCAGCATTATCAAATTTGGCAACTTTGTCACATCTCTAATTATGCTACAAGATGTGGATCTAAATAATATTCAACAAAACTTTTAGGAAATATTCGCCGGCTATTTATTGTTTATGATCGCGGTGCTGGCGAGGTAGGCTGTTACCCAATAGGCGACGTGGATACGGCTGACGTGCTGCGATTCCGCGGATGCATCGCAGTGAAAAGGCAAAGAGCTTCCGATGGAAAGAAGGCGCGAAAGAGTCCAGTTTTCTTTTAAAAGTTCTATAGCGAAGAATTTTTTTGGCTCCCTATTTTTGTGTTTTTCTGTTTCTTTCCACACCTTTTACGACGTGCGGTGGATGAAATTCAATTTCAGAATCGTTTCATGGTCCCTTTAAAATGAGCCAGAAACATTATTCATGTTACAGTACAAATAATAAAAAAAAAATACACAGAATTAAAAAAAAAGTCAGCAATGCAGGGATTTAGTTATAATACGTATTGTCTCGATCGGTGAGCTAGAGCAAGACCTTCCCGAGTCAATACTATAGCTATAATTCATGCGCAGAGGACCAATTAAATGTTTTTAATGTAGCGAATAAGGCGAGAATGTAAACGTTATACATAATGAGAACAGCTCAAACGACGAATGTGAAGTGAAGAAGCAAACACGACTCGACGAAGCTGTATTCCCAACGAAAGTTTTAGTATTGACAAAAATAGAAAGAAAACACCGCAGCTAAAATGATTACAGCACCAAACACCTACTCATCCACCAAGCACCGCATGGATAATGTGGTGTTGGGTAAGCTGACCGTGTTTGTTGATTTTTTTGGCTACGTTGTTTTGTGTTTTTCTCCTTTTCACTAATAAAAAGTTTCGTTGGTAGTACAGCTTCGTTTTTTTCTTCTTCACTTTGTTTTCGTCGTTTAAGATGTTTTCATCACGAACAATAAAATGTTCTTCAAAAAAATGTATGGCAACACCAGCGACTCATTGAAGTGTTGCGCCCTCCTTCAGTGCTTCAAGCGGTTGCACTAAGAACGCCCATCCAGCGTCAAGGCCCGTTCACACAGCTGCGTTCTGATCGACCGCCATGCTCACGAGCGAATGCAACCGCTGCGACTTCAACAACAACTGTGCGCGACGTGTACACACACATGCAACCGCATGCAGCCACACGAATCAACAGCCAATGAGAAACGAGCTTCAGCTCTTGCTCGCTAATAACAAGCAACCACTTACAAACATGGCGAACGGTTTCGTGCCCGAGACGAGGTCTTCACCGGAGCAGCCGGAGGTTTCGGCTACGGCGTACAGTCACGAAGATCTGCTCTGCGCCTGCAGTAGCTGTGTAAAGGCTGGTTCAGACAACTGAAACGAACCCGTTATCCACGACTGCGTCCGTTGCGACCGGAGCGACCGCTCTGCGCCGCGCGTACACTCCAGCAACAAGCGCAGCGGGTCGGCAGCACGGCGACCGCATCTCCGCCGCCGTCAGCTGTTTCAGCGGTGCCTCTAAAAAAGAAGGGGATGCGCTGCCACTCACTTGCGTAACAGAAAATAGACAGACCGTCTTCTATTACCACAAACTTCATTTATATTTTTTAGGATACACTTGCAGGGGTAGAGCATTAAAAGGAAAAAGGTGCAGTACGCCGTCTTGCACGATCACGACTTTAATACACGACTTTGCCAACAGTACAGAATCTCGCAACACGCTTTTTCTATGATTATAAAGGACGATGTAATCTTAGCAGCGATATAGCAAAGTTGAAATATAATTTCGTGATCAGATAGACGTTGCGAGCGTTCAGAATTGCTAACACTAATCACTTTTCTCCGGTGATGAAAACGCGTGAAAATTCGCATCCCTTATACGGAACGCGCCAGTAATAGGTAATACCTTGAAGTTGAGCACACGGATGTAATGCGCCAAAGAAGAAATCCGGGCGATTTTCGAGGACACAAATGCTAAGTAAGCACCACTGTAGTAGAAGTCATAGAGTTATTATAATGTACGCTAGAGGTTCAACTGGCGCTAGTGTGCTGCTGCAAATTGAAGCAGACAGCAACCAGTCCGAAATTGACTTCCGGTAATGCATTTCTATGGGAAAAAGCGAGTGCATTTTCTCTCTGCGCTCGATTATAAGAGCAAATATCACGAATAGTTCGTACGTACTAGGCAGCATTGAAACATTTCTCAGTCACGCAGACGAAATAATTGGTCACTTACGGCGTTTTTATTTGAAATTCGTGGCATGAAAAATGGTGCTAAAACTGCTTCGTACATGTATTTATGTGCACTGTCGGACACTGTTAGCGCGAACACGGCGTCGGCGCTTTCTAGCATGGAGGATATATACGTGCCAAACGAACGAAAGACATCTGGAAAACTAAGAGAGACTGCAAGAACTACGCAGTAACACTGGATAAGTGACTCTTTGAGCATCAAAATAAATTGAAAGCCACGTAATATAGTTCGATTTCCAATAAATAAGTACGGCTTTATTCTTTCTGCTCATGAATATGTGCGAAGATGCTTGTTCTGGGTTCAAATCATCACCCGCACGCTCCAAATCTTTGCAAATAGGGAGAAGCCAGAAAACAGGTGCCCGATAAAAACTGCCCGACATAGGAAATAATAAAAATACACACCTTTTGTAGCCCACGTACTTTATTTTTTACGTTCGAATGTTTTTTTAACCGATCGTAAAGATGCGCACGACGGAGTCATTTTCATATAATGACAGGACGGGCATATTAGCAATATATAAGCGCCACCGGAATGCTAGCTAACCTTGAACACACTCTACATTCCTTTCGATCGTTATTTTGCTTAGAATCGCCGCTCGTTTTTACATACCTGCCATGGTACAGAGGTTTGGGCCTGAAATACAGCGAAGTTTGACATCGGTTCAGTGGTAAAGAAAAATGCTGTAACTAAAGCAATTACACTTTCACAATATTATTAAAGGTACATACTATACGGTACAACCGAAATAACAAAAGTTATTCATGTTATTTTCCGGCGAAGAGACAAAATGCACGCGCGTTTTCCCATAGGAATGCACAGGAGCACCGCAAAAGTAGACTGGTTGCTGTCTGCTTCAATTTGCCTCCCGGAAGTCGCATAGACACTAGCGCCAGTTGAACCTCTAGCGTACATTATAATAGCTCTATTGTCGAAGTAAACAAACACGACTGGCACTGGGCGTTTCTGCTGTCTTGAGAGTGGCGCCACGAGATCACCGCACGAGTAGGTGGATCTTCCCTTCTAGTAGTGCTGGGTTATCATAACGACACACGACGCAAATTCACAGTCAAGGATAGCGCTTTTACGGGGAACGATAAGATTCCACCACGCCGTCCACGTCGACGAACACTACCGACGCCATGTTCGCAGATAAAAAGAGCCCGGCACGACCGGCATGCAACGCCCGCGACCGAGGTCTCCTCGACCTGTGATTGGTCTGTCGCTGCGGTCGTTCCTGAACGTAACGAAAAAGTTCAGCCCGGCTCAACTCCCTGCGTTGCAAACGAACACGAACGAAACGACCGTTTGGCGCTTCGTTGCTATGGTAACTCGTCGTTCCAACCGGTTGCATTTGTTCGTAAGCGATAGTGGTCGCTCGAACGCAACTGTGTGAACGGCCCTTAAACAAGCTAGTGGTCGTAGACGGCGACGTGGGAGAAGAGAAACCGGGCTTGAAATCCAGGGACTACAAGCGCCTGGCTTCGAGACATGCCGCATGATATTTCACGCGCTGCGGCACACTGTTCGGTTCAACGAATTCTTTAGGTTCGTACCCCGGTTAGTGCCTCCCATTAGAGTTACCGACAGATTAAAGAACGCAGGGTGGACGAGGCACCGGCATCTCATTATCGCTCATCAGCCAATGAGTTGCAGCCTCAGAAGATAGGGAAGTCAAAGAGCCAATCACGAAGCAAGAAGCTTGAACAGAATAAGCCACACCCTTCGTTTCGCAGACTGGCTGTGTCTGGAAAAAAGGCCTTTGAAGGTCAGCAACCTGAGTTCCCAATGCCAGTGTCTGACAAACTTTGTACACATTTTCCTTTAACCTCGTCTTCGGACACGTACACTTTCCATATCTGGTAAGGGAGAAAATAAATCGCCATCTCGCGCACCTGTTCGTCCCTTGACTTTATCGTTTCAGAAAGTTGTCCACGCATAAATCATTCACCTCTTTACAAAAATCAGCAACACGTGCTAAATCATGGACCAGTTATTGCACACTCGCTAGAGCTGCCAGCTACAATGTGCTGGTGCGAACGCAGAAGCACGGCAATAAGCTCGCCCTGAGTTTTTTAAAATAGTAAATTGCATAACGGTGTATTGCCTTAAAGGTTAAGACACCTTAATTACCCCTTCTCACCTTCAAATTTACCCAAACTAACTAGTGTTTGCTGGTATATTTACCTCGCTTGACATGCTATTAGTATCTCTAAGTTCACAATAGTTATTGTAGAATAAACAAAAGAAGGCGATGCGAAAACAAACATTCAAATATTAGTAAACTACAAGTTTTTTTTTAATCTTCTCTGCACCACAGTCTTAGGTATTAAAAGACACGATTCAGATATACCCGTGCTTTTCAGTGCTGCGAGTCTGCGACACCACTGGCACGCCAGCTTGCGGGAAAACACGCGGTCTATAAAATATATGGAGCGCATTTGGTTCGTACTGCTGAGCGACTGCTGGACCAAGCTGTCAAAGCCTTTATTTGACGCCGTCAAATGTCTTCTATCCGGTCGGGAACAAATTCTACCGCCTGGTAAAGGAACCCTCGCCTGCCACTCACGTCACATTTTATTGTTGTCACTAAACTTCAATTAAAAAAAAAGAGAAAAAGACAAGGAGGATTAAAAGTAAACGATATTTAACATCGCGATAAGCAACATTTGGCTTAATATACGGGTTGCTAGTTAGGCTGTGTTTGTTGGTGTGCTCAGACAATTTTCAGGGAACTCGGGAACCACGAAAAATAAACACCGAACTACCCCTTCAGAAACGTTGCACAGAAAACTTGACACCATGGACAGTCAAAAGTCTTCAATTTCACTCCGAATGCAGGTACACCACTGGTGGCGTGACTTGCACGTGTCCGAACTAGAGGCTTCGCAACATGTGCTGAGAGACCTGCAGATTCCATGGTGCTATGTGCCTAATATATGATGCAATTAGTCTTTTTATGCAGGACATACAAATATTGGCACCTTCTGGCATGTGCCTAAATGTTTGTTCTTATCAATGCCCAATTTTTCATATTTATCCTTACTGCCTTGAATAAGGTCACAGTAGAGACGTAAATCACGAGAATCCCTTAAAGGCCCTATTGTTATCTTTTTTTTTTTTTTTGCATTCCATTCACAACCACCTTTTATCCCCGAAAAGTGACGCACTTGTCGGTCCCCCTGACTTCGTGATCCTTTCCGTGCGTCTTTGTTCGAGGAGTCGCGCGAGACAAAATGTCCAACGAGTCTGAATAACCAAAGAAACGGCTTATAAAACAGAGAGATAGCATCTAACGAACCTAAGTTGGCAAGAAAAACGATGACCAAATAGAGACGGAGTGTACGACGACCCTATAGGGGCCAACGATCGGGATGATCAAACCGAGACGGAATTTCCAACGTGCCTGAATATCCAACATTCCTGAATGTCCTCAATTGGATCTTCAACCCGTGGAATATTCAGGCTCACTCTACATTCAAACATGGAATCCCGACGGCGCACCAAGATACCGAATTCGCCAAGACAGCAGAGACGGCTGTGTCCGCCGTCTCAAAGGCTGCCAACGACGATAGATGGCGGCAGTCATCATTCCCAACTCAAAAGGGAAAACCCTGAGGCTGCTCGCGTTCAACGGTTCCAACTACGCAAAAGCAGTCACTTTGAAGGTAATTGGATTTTAGCGGAGTAAGATGCATTCCCTAGTAAAGTATTTGATGCATGCTTAGGTTGCTCTTAACATGAAAACAAAGCGAATCTATTTTAATTAGTTTGATCAGAAGTCAGATGAGTCATGAAGCTATAGACCGACACGCTGTTTCCAAACAAGCCCGCGTTTGCCCACACCAGTGAGCAATACGCAACTGAACGTGGGGCACAAGAG